>JAPMOQ010061158.1:688411-705037 GCA_026543055.1 Argiope trifasciata
AAATAGTTGTCCCAGTGAGACTATCATTTGCTAATGTCAGGTGATGTCCCTGATGTAGGCGTCACCTTTCATTGTTCACAATAGTTAGCCACGAGTGAAAGCTACATCAACTAAATTATGATGAAAAAAACACTTTGAGTCTGACAAATAAAATTTGATATATGGACTTGGGACCAAATTTGTAGATTTCTATCAAATTTTGAAGAAAATATATTTTAGAGAAACCTGACTTTTCACTACCCGACTATTCAAATATAAGTATATTCAATAACTTAAAAAAGTAAAGATCTATATCAACAAAATTTGGTACGCATATTTAGCCTCTAAAAAGTAGATTATTATCAAATTTAACTAAATCTGTCTTATATTTGAAATCTGGGTCTAAAATTTTGCTTGCATGTATACGCAAAAAGTCTTAAGTAAAGTGACTTGCAGCAACTTAAATCAACGAAAATTGGACGCGATGTTGCGATTGCAACTACAGTTCCTGGTTGAATTTACTTACATTCGGTCAGAAAAAATCGTCCCCAAAATTCATATTCTTACGATAGGTTCAGTAAAACTACTTCTATTCAGGCAAAAGATCAATAACTCGTGGCTATTGTTCATTACTGCTTTATGATCTCAACCAAAGTTCACAATTTTATGCGACAGGGGACTGATATGGTATGTATTAGGAAGAGTGTGATAAAGTTTCGGAGGGGAGGACCATTCCTAATGATCTATACTCTCAGAAATATATTCTCGTATTATCAAGGATGGTAAATAAATTAATAACATTCTTAAAGTGAATTTTTAATTATAGTATTTGATTACATACATTTCATTATTTTACAATATTTTCACAAAAATCTTAGTTGAAAAAAATTTGATTTTGTTTAAATATTCAATGTTTCTTACGGCTTTTATTCCTATAGACGAAAATTTAAAATGAGAAGCAATTCTTTAATCCGGCCAATTTTTTTCGTCATCATGAATACCATTTAAAAAGCGATATCATGTCCCAATATGATGATAATTAAGATAATAAAGGCTGTAACAAAAAGAAAACTATACAATAAGGAAAAAAGTTTTCAACCGCTGATGATTATTAACTCAAATCAGGCAATCTAAAGTAAGTTTAATTATATATATATACACTGAAGTAACAAAAGTCATGGGATAGCAATATGCAAATATACAGATGGCAGTAGTATCGCAGCGAAAAAGTATAAATGCGCAGTTCGCTTTCCAGAGCTTTCATTTGTGTTCAAGTTATTCATGTGAACAGGTTTTTCGTGATTTATGCCGGCACGACGAGAATTAACAGACTTTGAACGTGGAATGTTAGTTGGAGCTAGACGCATGGGTCATTCCATTGCGGATATCGTTAGTGAACTCAACATTCCGAGATCCACAGTATCAAGAGTGTGCCGAGAGTATGAAATTTCAGGCATCATAGACAGCGCAGTGAGCGACCACCTGCACTTAACGACCGAGACCACCGACGTCTGTGTAGAATGGTCAATGTTAATAGACACGCAACACTTCGTCAAATAACTGCAGGAATCAATGTGGGACGTGTCCGATAGGACTGTGCGGCGAAATTTGTCTTCCTTGGGCTATGACAGCAGAAGACCGACTCGAGTGCCTTTACTGACAGCACGACATCGCCTGCAGCGACTCTCCTGGGCTCGTGAGCATATCGACTGGTCCCTAGACCAGTGGAAAACCGTAGCGTGGTCAGATGAGTCACGATTTCAGTTGCTACGATCTGATGGTAGAGTTCGAGTGTGGCGCAGACCCCACGAAGCCATGGACCCAAACTGTCAGCAAGGCACTGTTCAAGCTGGTGGTGGCTGCATTATGGTGTGGGCTGTTTTTACATGGCATGGACTCGGTCCTCTGGTGCAACTGAACCGATCATTGACTGGAAATGTTTATGTTCAGCTGCTTGCAGATCACTTGCAGCCATTCATGGACTTCACGTACCCACACAACGATGGGATTTTTATGGATGACAATGAGCCATATCACCGGGCCAGAACTGTTCGCGATTGGTTTGAAGAACATTCCGGACAATTCCAGCGCATGCTCTGGCCACCTAGATCGCCCGATATGAATCCCATCGAGCATTTATGGGACATCATCGAAAGGTCCGTTCGTGCCCAAACTCCTGCATCCACACTTTCACAATTATGGACGTCTATACAGACAGCATAGAGGCTCAATATTCCTGCAGAGGACTTCCAACGACTTGTGGACTCCATGACACGTCGAGCTGTTGCACTTCGCCGGGCAAAAGGAGGACCGACACGATAATAACAGTCATCCCATGACTTTTGTCACTTTAGTGTATATATATATATATATATATATATATATATATATATATATTCGCTGAAATAAAGTTTAGATTCTTGACATTAAAGCATAGAGAGCCTCTAAAATAAATTCTAGTCTGGTGTCCTGGCATATGGGCACCGCGTTCCTGGGCGTTCCGGATTCAATCCCGGTTCGGGCATGGTTGCTCCTCTTCACCTTATATCACTGAGGTGTGTGTATTCCCCCTGTAAAAAGGGTCTGTGCAAACGAATGTGTAGCAGGAATATCTAAGTCGCACTCTTGGCCGCAGTTTTCGCTACTTACAAACAAAAGATGTTCACTCGGCTTAAATTACCGACAGTAAAGTGCCATAATTCACAGCACAACAAAGTATGTTGTATAGTTTGCAATTCAAATCTTTACGAATCAGTGTAGCATTCAGTTCATATTTATGAATTGCTTTTCTTTCCGCTTATAGAATAAAATTTAAATAATTTCAATCTTTTATTTTAAATGAAAATTATTTCTCAGGAATGAGTTATGAAATTAAATCACTGTTTTTTTCCTTCTTTTCTTTTTTTTCTAGTTAGAAGTATTCTGACACAAAGCGAAAATCTTTCCATTTTAAATTAATTACATATATCCTAATTTTAATGCAGCCTTCTCATATTTAATTGGAATGATAGAATAACTTTGCCCAGGTAATGATGATACAATCATATTATTTACTACAGAAAAAGGAAAATATTCACCTAATTTGACAAAGAAATAATGAAAATTGACAAAACAGAATTGATCTATATCTAAAAATATTCCACCCCTGAATAAAAAAAATGGAGCAATTCAGAAATAACTCTGATTGGTTTACCAATCGAAAGCAGAATATTAAACTAAAAGATAATGAAAAATCTTCAGAAAGCAAATATGCAGTTATTAATAAAACCATCTTTTATTTCATTAACCAGATGTATTTTGAAATTAATAGAAATTATTTGAAACGATTGTGTCAATAATAATTTCTAATTCAATCTAGTTTAGATTGCTTATATTAAAGTCCAGGTTTGAACAAATTATTTATAGTATTTAATATATTTTTTAAGATATCATTTGGCATTGTGTATTAAATCATATGCGAATAAAATTATTTTGGTTTATTGGTGTTCTATTTATAGAATTTTTATACGAACATTGTATAATAAATGATGTAGGATTGCAAATGACTTATAGTATTCAATATCTAATTTTGAGATATTTTATTCCATACAGTGAAATAAATCATATATGAATGTTTAGGAGGTTTTTTTACATCCATGCCTTCTTCCAAAACTATAAAATATATAAAGTAATTAATTGAGAAAAATTATAAGAAAATATACAATTTTTCAAAAAAATTATAAAAAACGCAAAATTAGATAAACATTTTAGAACATTATTTTTCATATGTAGCTTTTATTTAATAAATTATAGAATATAAAAAATAGATATTTTTGGATTTACCCTTGTTATTTCTAAAGCCCCATCATGTCTGTACGAATTAATCAATTTCGGAAGTTAAAAAAGTCATAATATCAAAAAAAATCTTCAAATTATTTTTTATTGGGGAAAATTTTTATTATTGTGCAATTTTCATTAAAAATTAAGATTCATTAAGATTCCTTGAAGTTTTGTTATATTTCTTTTAATTTTAAATTAGGTTATCAATCGTGTTTATATGCGATGTTTCAACTAGCCCATTATATATTTCCTCTTGCTATTAGTCACTTTTTATCGTAAAATTGAAACTGTGAAAAATATACAAGAAACTTTATTGCATTATAATAAAATTTCGTTTGCATATTTTTAGATCTAATAATCTAATAATTGATTACTGAAATGATTCAGAATGAAATGGAAATAAATAGGAAACATCTAATGACAATTCATTAAAACTCAAAATACAAAAAAAAAATCGAACAAAAATGTCGTAAATATAATTATATTTGAAACTTTCTTAGAGAATTTCTAGTTTTACAAATTGTCATTGATATTGTTCAATTACTTAAATTTTATAAAATGTTAATAAAAGAAAGTTTTTTAATTTTTTTTATTTATATTAGCATTTAAATGAATAAATATGAATTTTACATAAAAAAGATGCAACTTCTCCATTAAAAACTTAAAATACAAAAAAAACGAAATAAAATGTATTGTAAATATAATTATAATTCAATTTTTCTCAGAAGATGTCTACTTCTTCAAATTGTCATTGAAATACATTTTTTTAATTATTTCAATTTTATAAAATGTTAGTAGATGTGAATTTTCCTTACATTTCATTATTTTATCAACATTAAAATTAATAAGAATGAATTCAAAATAAAAACAAAATAAGCAACATACTTGTAATATGAAACATTCTACAAAATATATTGTAAATATAATTATAATTCAAATTTTCTGTGAGAACTTCTACAACCTGTCACTGGCATGAATTTTTTTAATTATTTCAATTTTATAAAATGCTAAATAGTTTTTTTATAATTTCATTTTTTATTAATATTAAAATGTAAAAGAATTAATTGGAAATAAAAAAATTAGCAACATCATCTTAAAACTTAAAATACAAAATATTGAATACTTTTATTCTTATTATCCCCATAGCCCTGTTGTTAGCATTAATTATGAATGCAAATTAAGCAAAGACAGTATCACCCTACACAACTAGCTACATCCGTGATGAGAAAATACCCGATGACTCTCCATCCATTTTTGTCCTCCATTAGATATCCTCGAAGCGCAAAAAAAGATATAACAACCCTTCCCAGGTAATCCCATGAGTGCTCGATAGGATTTTCTGCAAATAACGTGTTAATTAGAAGTGCAGGCAGGGACAAAATTATGGCCCATTAACCTTCCTGTACCCTATGTTTGTACAGACCCCAACTACTCATTCTTTACCAGGTATCTGCCTGGATTACAACGCAAACCTTTTATCTGCATTAAATTCTTATAGGCATTTCTGGAATGAAATTTGTTCTTGTAACTTGGTTTTAGCAATGTTCTGCGTAATTAATATAATTTGGAAATTATCTTTAGTTTATAATTAATGTGTTAAATTTTATTTTTCTTCTATCTGATTTCCTAAATTCGTTTGAAAATTATTTTATTAGTTAGTTTTTAAAATAGTTTTTGTTTACCCAAATTATTTTATTAGTTAATGATAAGAAAAATGTTAAAAGAAATTGGAAGTTTATATTTTCATACATTCGGTTAAGGAATCATATTTCATAGAATTGTTATTTTATATTTAAAATTTTGTTAATTGTAATATTTATACAGTTTCGTTTTTAATTAAATTTTTCATACATAAATGAACGAATGTTATTTCGATTGATTATATATATATATATATATATATATATATATATATATATATATATATATATATATATATAAAGAGAGAGAGAAATTAGAGAAATTTAGATATATACGGTATATATTTGTCTTTTATGTAGCTTATATTTTTAAATCTATTATATTAATTACATTGTATTGTATGTTGTTGGGTTGTATTGTATTATGTTACATTATATTATATTATGTTTGCAAAAAATTGGCTATATAAATATTTACCAACAAATAAGTAATTGAATCTATTTTTTCCAAAAAAATTCATACTGTTTTTACTTTAATAGAATATTAAAAAATTAGCAGCTTGAATAATTAGAAAAATGGCAGAAGAGTCAATTTTTAAGAACTTAGCATAAATAATGTATGCAGAGGCAAATACTTCACATTTTAAAGTAAACTTTGTAAATTTACCATTATAAAAATGTTATTTCCATTTAAAAAACGCTAATTGTGTGTGTGTGTGTGTGTGTGTGTGTGTGTGTGTGTGTGTGTGTTTAAATGTTTTGATGTCACAAAAGGCAAAAAGAACGTAAATCAGCCTTTATAAATCTGAAGAATAATTAGATTTTTAGTTCAGAATCGATAGCTTTTTTTTATAAATCTGAAAAATAATTAGAGTTTTAGTTCAGAATCGATAGCTTTTGATCATCGACCGACAATGTGATTTCACAAGATTCCAGATCCCGTTCCATTACCATAACTACTAATTACGAAGCATAATAATTCCAACAATTTTATGAACGTAAATATTATTTAAGATGAAAGGAAAATTACTAAAACAATCTTGAAACAAAGTTAGTAATCGTCTATTAGTGACAACATAATTGACATTATTTCATTAGAAATCTCACAGAATCCCTGATAAATGTCAGACTACATCAGAACCGGATTCTCATCAAGACTGTTATTATTCCATACATTTCGCCTCTAGTCGTACCAAATTTAATTAATTAAAACAACAGAGCAGCCTGTTGATTAACATCCAGCTGATTAATATTACTGAAATTCTTTCTCCTTAGCATCCACGATGTTTGTCTCGAAACAAGAGTCCTAATCACATTTGCGATTAAACTAAATAAAAGCGCAGCAGCAGCTATTGAGGCAGCTGGAATTAGGAAAAGGAATTCCACCATTTCTGAAGTCAGGAAGATCGAATATATCTTTAGGACCTGGCACTGGTTGGCAGAAAGGAATTGGAATGAGGCAAACATGACTGTCAATCCATCGCAAATATAGATCTCCGCCGAATACTTTACAGGCATACGCAAACAGAGTTGATGGATCTGGAGAAGGTTCTGTTGTCCTCCTGATGGTGAAATTAATGGATCGAGTTTTGTCACTGTACACAAAATTGTTAATGTTTGTCTTTAAAATCGATATCACTTAAGGGTATTGATTTTAATTTTTACTGGAAACTGTCAAAGCTGTGTTTGTATTTGGCATGCATAATGTTAAGAAAAGGTTTTTGGAAGCCAATTTGTTTTAAAAAGGTACAGATGTTTAAAAAGAGTAGTTTCTTTCTTGTAATTTTAAAATTGATTTCGCTTGCACAACAGCTGTTGAACTTTTATCTGAACTAAACAATGACAGTGTTGGCTTAAATTTTTGAAAGTAAAAATAAATAAGTAATATAACTGGATAAAAATGTAAGAAATTTGAAGTTGAAAAGTTTATGAGAAACAGCATATAATATTTGAAATTAATTCTCAAAAATTGAAATGAATTCATAAATGGCTTGTAATCTTTCATACTTTTTCCAAAACTGATACAAAAATAATTTTTTTTTCCTTAAAATTATTATATTTGGTAAATTTATCAAAAATTTACCAAAAATAGTAAAATTAACCTTGGGTTCTTAATCAGGGAAATGAATTCATAAATATGTTTAGTGAAATACCTTTTATAAATATATTTCAGTAATTAAACCAAATACTGTAAGAAAACTATCAGTATTAGGTTCAATTTCTGAAAGTAAATACAAGTATATAATGTAATCAGATTTTTAAAAAACATTTGAAATCTGAAGTTAAAAATATTTATCTTCAGGATTCTTAATAATTGAAATGAAATCCTAAAATATTAATGACACGAAATCTGTGATACTATACATTTTTTTAAACTGATTAAAAACAATAAAAAAAATTCCTTACAATTATTATGTCATAAAAAATGTAAAACAATCTTTTGTTATTATATCCTTTTTGCCAGCTGTAGTGGAATAAGCCTGCTTCATAATACCATGTTGTTTTCTCTCTGCAGTTTAAAGCAGAATAAAATTGAACTTTAAAATATAATAGTTGCAATAAAATATCAGCATTCAAATATATAGTAATACTTTACACTATTTTATACGAAACATTCTAGTGAAATATTTATTGGTCAACTATTTTTTTGTAAAATATATTGTTTGTAAGACATGATTTTATAACATGTTTCAGAAATGATTCCTTATTTTTTAAAACGATTATAAAAATAATGATGTTATAAGCGATTAATTATTATAATTTAAACATATAAATATTTATTGGAAGACTTTTTTCGGGATCTTCATTTAATATTAAAAGAATTTTAACAAATTTCGGAACCTAATAAGTTTAATATAGCATTGAAAAACCACTTTTTCTAAACTTGACGTGAAAAAAAATATATAATCAGAATTATTTTATTTTATTACTTAATTCACATTCAATTCACTTGACGAATAAACTCTAGTTATTATCATACATTTATTCTGAACAGAAAACTGTGCAATTCAAGTTTAATCTTATTCTATATCATTAAATGAAAGCATATATTTTTAAGTACTGATTTCTCGTTTACCTATTAATACATTATATTTCTCTTCCTTATACTAATTTCATTAATAAATTATCCCACAACAGTTTCTTCCAAACAGAATAGTATACAATTTAAGAATTATATTAATAAACATTATTAAATGATGATGTATATTACTCACTAATTTCTCGCTTTCTTTTTAATATATTCGTCATATTTCTTTTCATTATAACATTTTTTTGAAACCTACAGCAGAATTATTCCATGGAAATGTATTCCCTTTCTATATGAAAAATTATGTTATGAATAAAAATGAGCTAATCCTTTTTTCCTTGGATAATCAAAATTAATTCCCTTTGAAATAAAATCGATCGGAGAAAAAGTAATTCAAACTGGATTAAAAGCTTTGCATCATATGTAACATTAGAACAGTTTAAGCGAGATTTTTCTGAAGAATAATTGCATTCGAAATCTTTCCCTGTGTAATAATGGTTCAACGTACGCTTCAGAAGAACAAGAACGAATTTTTTTTCATTTGACGAAAACATTTATATTATATCAAAAAAATTGTATTAGCATGTGTGAATCAAATGAAAACCTGTTAAAAATTCATTTTGAATATTTGTGAAAAAATTATTTACGAGCCCTTTATTCGAACAAAAAAAAACATTTTGCTTAAATTCTATGATATTTTCTTTGAAACTTTCTTCAATAGAAATCGGAATCCGATATTGAAATATGCATTTTTTCTTTTTTCTTTCATTTCAGCATAAGAAACTATCTCTAATTTTGCAATACAGATAAAACACCACAGTGTGGGAAAGGATATTCAAATATTGAGGGGAAAAAATCGTTATCTGTAGCAATCATAAGAGTCCTGTTTTTCGCATTCCCCAAAAAAGTAATTTTCGATATTCACTATTCGAATGGTGAATCCTCAAAATGAGCTCCTCGTTCTTCATTCTTATATGGAAGGTTTAAAAGTATTTATTCTATTGAACGGTGGATGACAGTCACTTTCGTTTTGCCATGATATTTAATGTTTCATAAGCGCCGGTAAAATAAAAAAAGTACTTCGTTTTTAAAAAAATAAATGAATTGTTTCCAGTAGTTTTAAATTATTAGTGTTAACATTAAATAATAATAACAATACTGATTGTAAAATGATATAAATTATTAATTGTTCACTATTATTTATTAATCGTGAATGAAACCATCGTCCTGGCATAAGGGTGGTGTGACTTTCCAGTGATCTGGGCATTCCGGATTCGAGTGACGGTTCGAGCATGGTTTTTCTTCCGTGTCCTATCTGTGAGATCAATGAATGCGCCCCCCATTTATAGAAAGAGATTGTGCAAGCAAATGTTTGAGTGTTTCATCTTCCTTTGGGCAAGAAATTAGACTTCTATCTTTGGGTGTTCAAGAGCCTTTACCCTCAGAAAATAACGCGCCTCTTTTCGTGGTAACACGCAAGCAAAATCTTCATTAATCGTGAATTCAAATTAAGAAAAAAATGTTAATAATAACAAATGAATAAAAATAGACAAAAAAACTCTTAACTCACTCAGCATGTAAGAATGATTGTCCAATTTTTTTTTCGCTCCCCCTCCTTCCCATGTCAGAAGTCAATAATTTATTTTGAAGTAAGAATCTATTATAAGTCATTGCCAGTAGTCTTCTCTAAACTTTATGATATTTTCCCTAATAAAAATAACCCCATTTCCTCATAAAAATTGTTGATCTAGAGCAACAATTCACGAATGGCATAAGTGGTAAGATTTTTATTTTCGATGTACATGAACATCTTGGTGTAATCTAGAATATTTAAAAATACCAATTACGCATTTTAGACCTATTTTTTCAACCAGCTGCAACCAGAATTTGAAACAAACTTGCAAATTTATGAGTAAGAAGATCACACACCAAATTTTATTCATCCAAGTGTTTGTGTCCTTTTTTTACCACGCTTGTGTAGGTTAAAATCTACCTATGCATAAACAGTCAACTCTTCAACTCATTAGATTCAAATTAGATTGAAATTTCTTCTTTAAAAATTAAATGTCAAATTATGTCCATCCAATTTTTGGGGTTTTTTTGGTATGTTTTTCTGATTTCTTTTTCTGGTATGTTTTTGCATTAATTTCACTCGTCCAAACAGACAAACATATTTCTAGTGAACTGATTTCGTTCCAATTTTGACAGAAATCTCCAAAGTTGATATTAAGATAGTGAACTGAATTTTATTTGTTTAGTGAAACCTTTTCATTTATTTAAATGCTTGTACGAAGATATATAAAGAGATAAATAAATCGGCAGACAAACGTAACTTCGATTAATATTCAATAACTTCAAAATTAAATTATTTGGACTTGGAAAGATTTAAAACATGGAGATTTGTCAAAACTGCGAATTTTGCGATGGTTACATTATTTTATTTTTAAATAATGTGAAGTAAAAATCATTCGTTATATACTATTTTAATGGATCAACATGCGTTATATATGATTCAGGCTCGAAAGAATATTCTTTCAGAGAATCAAATACTTCATACAGACAAAAAATATTAAACAGCCAGGGTATCAAAAATGTATATTTTAACTTAAAAAAATTAACTAAAAAACGATGCATTTCTCTAATCTTTTTCAGTACTTTTCCTTATACTGACGAAAGATATCGTCAATGTGAGCCAAACGCGAGTCTAGCCGCCAAACGAAACGAATGGTAAAAAAAAATTCGCCAAAATGAACAAAACGCGACCAAAGTTGTTAAGTTAATAACGTGAATTTCACAAAGTTTAACGTTAAATTTAACGTAATTTTGTATTATTTTTGGTGATTTTTAAATTTTTTCGACTAGCGATTATTTGGCGACTTTTTTGGCAATTTCTTTGTTTCCTAGTATAATGGAAAAGCTCTTCTGTTTGATTCTATAAAAAAATCCCTTACTTATTTTATTGAAATGAAGATAGCATTAGACATAAGAAGAACTCGTATTATCATATCCGCTACAAAAAAGTTTTCTTATAGGTAAATTGTTCCACAAGTTTATTGCTAACGAAATATAAATTTTAGATTTCATACAGTCTCATTTTTCCTTAATGACCAACAATTTACAAATGGCATAAAATTCATAGCGCAGTTGGATTCTTCAATGTTTTCAAGAACCAAATGGATATTTTTATCCCCACGAGACTTGTAATGAGGCACAAATTGAAATAATAAAAAATATTGTTATAAAAACATTCATACTTTTATTGAACACTTTGAAAGCCATAATCTTTATTCCTTTTGGAATAAAGATTATAATTTTCGGACATTTTTTATAATATACAAAATAGTTTAAAATATAATTATAAAGATAGTCAAATTAAAGAAACTATTTTTATGAAAATTTTATGAAAAATTTTAAATTAAAAAATTAAAATACATTTTAAAATATAAATATTTTAACAATAAAACCTAATTAACTTTTAAATAAATAAATAAAGTGTATATTCAAATAATACTCTTTATTTATCATAAATTATTTCAAATACTTAAATGAATTCAATAAAATCTAACATATGTATTACTAGTCAAAAGATTTTTGTATAATAATCGGAGATTATATTATTCTACACATACTTTATTTGAAAGATGGCATCTAATTAACTTGCAGATTCTCCGAAATCAGTTCAAATTTCTATTCTTAGAGAATATGACAAAGTAATACTTTTAAGAGCAAGATTAATTCATTAGAAAAGAGCACCATCTTCAAATAAAGTATTATGTATGCTGAGATTTAAGGCTTAAGAAAGAGATACACAGTTCCAAATAAATGATACTGCTTAATATTTCTAATAACTTTCCAAATTATTTTTTCTGATACATCACTAATATTTGAATGTAAAAATATGGATATTAAATTGATAAAACGTATTTTAAATAGTATGTTATATTTTTAATCAAATTATGATATTATGTTATAGAATGTTATATGTTTTAAAGGGTTTTTCATTTTTCCCAATTTATTATTTAAAATAAATTTTATCGAAAAGTGAGAATTGATCAACCTTTTTAAATGAATTACTTCATTGATTTGATTTAATAAATTGCGTCAACACTCAGTTTTGAATTGAATTGATATATTTATCAACAAAAGTTCTTGTTTCAAATATTTTTTTCTTTATATCTCCGGCATGACAACAAATTGACTAAATGTGCAGTAGCTTTGTTTATTTTCATATTCATATCATGCAAGCTTAAAAAATACAAAACTGTGCAAAATTTTCATATAGAGAATAAGAAAAATAAAAAAAAATTAAATGTTGTTCACAAATGATAATTTTAATTAAAAATCGCCATAAGAGAAAACTTTAAAATGTATTACCCATATAGTAAGCAAAAATTGTTACTTATAGTAATAAATAGGATTTTGAAATAGTTAATTTGTTTCATGTTTGCAAAAACATATTTCGTTATGGAACTTTTGATCTGTTTTATATTCTAGTGATAGCATAATTGCATATTTCCAGTGTTGTTTTTCTTAAAAATTAATCATCACTTAACTCATTAATTTAATAAATTCTTATTCTGGGCATTCAGTAGAGAATTTAAATAATATTACTTTAAATATAACAAAATTTAAATAATAGAATTTAGATTAAATAGAAAAGAGAAAAAATTTAAATAATAAACTACTTTTCTACTTAATGGCAACATTAGTTGTGAATTTCAGACACCACTTCATGATTCCAAAATATTTAAAACAATGAATTTCATATTAAATATTAAAAGCCGAAATTATTTGAAATAATATAGTTATTCTGTTGTATGTATGCAAAAAAATAAGTTTTCAAAATTATTTTTATAATATATCACCAATTTAATGAAATTCTTAAACTGGCTATATTAAATAACATTTTCTACCACCTATATCTATACTAATATATAAATGTGAAAGTTTGGACGTTTGGATGAATGGATGGATGGGTGGACGGATGCATGGATGTTACTTAATCACTCCAAAACGGCTGAACAGAATTGGATGAAATGTAGCACAAAGATAAATTATAGTTAGAAATAGAACATAGGCTACTTTTTATTCCGGTTAATTCAGTGGTCAATTTTTAGTGTCAAAAAGCTGAAGCTAAATCTTAACAAAGATAAGTAAGACTCCAATTTTTTTCCCCAATATTAATCAGGTTAGGCTTAGTGTGATTTCGACCAATTATTTCAAACGATTCTATTTATTTTCTTTCTGTTTGATTTATTTAAAATCAAATATTGTTAATTAATCGATTTTTCGGATTCATTCTGAGGTATTTTTAAATTAAAAGAAAATAGAATAAAGGAAATAAAAATTTCTAATCTGCATTGCTTTACACCAACTGGCGTTGAAAGTTCGCGCGTAATTGTTGACAGCAGTATTTTCATTTAAATTAAAAGTTAAAAAATTATTTTTATAATACTGTTGTAGCTATCTCAATCTCGATCAATAAATAAAATGGATTTGACCGGATTTGATTTGCTGTTTTTTTTTGTTTGTTTTTTTTTGGATATACAATGTAAATAAATTGTTTTTACGTTAGTTGTGTTTTTTTTATTGAACTGTATTTATGTTATATATTTTTCGTATATGCTTATAATTTTAAATGTATCGTTTTTAAGTTAGTTTTTTTTTATTTTCGTTGTTTGATAATTTATCGTGCATATGCACCAAACTTTCCACGCGAAGAGAGTAACGGGCAATAGCTAGTCTTGCATAAATTTAACTCTTTCAGTATTTTTTAAGGGTTTTTTTTTTCAAAGTTCATTTTTAGAGCTAGATCTTTTTTTGAATGTTTTGATAATACTATATAATTAATTGTTTTTATATTACTAAATAAAAAAATATTGCAATTGCTAATACGAATTAAAAAACTCTTTAAATTAAAAATGTCCTTATTTTAATGATATTTACCAATTATAGCTTTATTGTAGTAAATTTAATCTAGTATAAATATCTATTTAGTCTTAAATTTGATTAATATGTGAGAATAGATATTTCCACATGTAGACTATCAAATAGAAGAATACAAGCCTAATTAAGAGCATTTGGTTTTAAATGCTTTCAAAAATTTAAGAGTTTTTTTTTAAATTTAGGAACAAACGAAGGCCTAGCTTTCACTTTCTTATTTTATTCTTAATAAATCTTCATAAAATATTTTATCTCCAGTGTAATTATATTTTCATTGGCACAATAAACGATCTGATTAAGTCATAGCACCTTATTTTTAAATTCAGATAAAATATTTACAAATTATTTAAAATCTTCAAAGAGTGCTACTGACATTCACTTTCTTTTCCTCAGTTTCAACCAATTCTTCACTAGATGCTTTCTTTTCTGTGAAACACGGCTTTGCTCTTTTCATTTGTTCCCAGAATTTTTCGAAGTGTTGTTTTGTACTTCGAATGAGAAACTACTCGAGTTCAACTTTAAATTGTTTCTTTTTCTTTTTTTTCCAAAGATCCACTCAGATCATTTCCTCGACAACTCTTTTTCTCCTCAAATAAGAACACATTTTTCTGACAACATAGAATTGAAACTTTTTTTAAACAAATAATTGCCACTTCTAAAGCACAAATATCAATAGGAAATAAAAATTCTAGAACTCTGTACTGTCATACTTCGGATGGAAATTTCAATGAGTAAATAAGTAAGCAATATCCGGCATTCACCTGTCTTCTATAGATTTGTTTCCGTTGAAATGATGATCAATCAATACAAAGCAAAAAAAATCTGAAATTGTTTCCTCAAAGGATATTTCTAGGTTCATGTTTACCTCTGTTAAAAAATATACAAATTTCGAAATCCAGGAATGTCGAGATATGTTCTTGTCATGTTTTCCGAAGAAAATTTCAATAACAATGAAAATAAAAAAGCGCAGTTTTTTCTTTTTCTTTAAATATATTCGTCTATGGAAATGATTATCATTTCAGAGATTAAAATGCTTTAAGTATTGTACATTCCGAAAACAAAATATTTGTCGCAATTAAAGCACACTTAAAACCTGGAACAAAGAAATGATAAAATATTTAATTTAAATGAATAGAGATTCTTTTTTTTTCATTTATATTTGTTTATTCCTCCTTGTGATCAGTGTTGGGTCCAGAGTTGTTCTACTCACTAAGATTATTTTTAAAAAAAATTTAAGAGCGCAATGACATTAATAGCTCAAAGAACAACAAAAATAAAGAAAAAAAAATGCGATACAATAATACAGAAAATGATTCATTTAGTATACAATATACAGTTTGAGGCTGCATGGAGACTAGCTCCAGAAAGCATTTGAATTCATTCACTATGCATTAGCTGAAGGGGAAAACAAAAGAATCTTCCCTCAAGCTGTGTGGTGAATGAGCTGCTTTGAGAACAGACCAGATTTGGCTTGCATTCAAGAATTTTTTTATTTCGTTTTCACGTTGCTTCGGTGACATATAATAGATCTTTTATCGAGTCCATATAACAAATACACTTAATTCGTATAATAATATTCAATTTATTTATTAGTGTCACTTTTCGGGAAAAAATTATTTGGCACTAATTTGCAAATACATAATTAAATTTTTGGAACTGTTTAGAGAGAAAACGAGAACTGCATTTTAATTACATTGTGGAATATCTTTTCAGTGTTGTCCGTTTCCAAAATGCGTCTGTAAATTAATTATATTTTTAGTCATTGAATTTTATGCCCTACTGGAAGGAACTAATATTATAAATATCTCCTGTCACAGCATGACAAGGCCAAAATTTCTGTGGTTATTCTACATCATCATTTAAGTTTCATCAGAAAATCAAATATTTAAATAACTACCCATTTAATATTGTTCAACTGAGTAGCGAATAAGGTTAATTATTCTCACTTTTATACACTATTAGTGCCTGATAGTTTGCAAAAATAGAAAAATTTAACAGTTAAACATAAAATATTGCAAATATTGTTTCGAAGAATACAAAATATTGTCGTCTTGTAACGTAAGTATTACTGTACAGGAAGGAAATTTACAGATATTCTTAGCAGTCGATGAAAGGATAAAACAATGATCCACCTGCCTTAGTAATTATTTGATAACTAGAAGACAAAAATAAGTTATGAGAAGACAAAAATAGAAGTTATGAGAAGACAAAAATAGA
>JAPMOQ010061158.1:705047-753933 GCA_026543055.1 Argiope trifasciata
TAGAAGTTATGAGAAGACAAAAATAGAAGTTATGAGAAGACAAAAATTATAGTCCGAATTCCAATAGTAACAGAGATCTAAAAATTCTTCATGACAATTCCATATGAAATCCTGGCTTGTCTAAATTTTAGGACTCACCAGTATGAGGATTATTCCAATATTTTTCACAAATTGATTTCAGATCAGAAACTCAACATATTTTCGCTGTCATAAGCACTCAAGGTAAAATCGAATTTAGGACAAAGTACATTTTAAAGAGAAGAAAGTTACGAATTCGACAGCTAGAAATTTGGAACAAATTCAAATTTTGTGATTATTTTTCACTTCAAATTTAATTACTACTTAGTACATTAATTTAGTGAGAAAAGTCCCCAAATTTTTGTTTCATGAGTAATTTTTCTACATCAGAACTAATTTTTAAATTTCATTTAATCAAATGCCACGTTTCGCATACGACATTATAATTTTGTACATCGTTTTTTTTTTATATTATATGTGTCAAATTCATGTATTACGATATAGTGTCACAAAGATTAAACAATAAAAATTTAAAATATAAAAGCTATTCTGGGAAGTACAACTGATATTTTTCTAATAAATGAATAATCTTGTCATAAGATTCTTTAAAATATATTCACTTTTTTTTACTGAACGAAAATAATTTAACTATATTAATATTAACAAAGTGAAAAGTTTACAATCCGAAATCCCAGTCATTAAATTGGTAGTGAAATGTAGAAAACGAATAATAGTCTTCTTTCGTAATTACATTTCGCACAACGAATTCCAAATAAACAAATTAATCACTCGGTACGTTTATGAGAAATATTTATCTTGGGATATTTTTAAATCCTTGTTCCTAAATTAAAGTCGATAATTGGTAATTCTCTGTTCTGTAAAACTATCGCTACAAAAATTCGGTAATCTTCGAAAAAGAATTCAGCTGCTTATAAGAGATTATGGTAATTAATAAATATTATCATTGGAAGTAAAATAAATTATGAAATTTTTTTCAACAGTATATGAACTAATTTCAAAATCTTATTCAAAAATTGAAACAACGGATTCCAACAGAATTAATTAATCATTTTGTTCATTTATCAGAAATATTTATTTTGGTATATTTTTAAATGCTTGTTACTAAGTTAAAATCGATAATTGATTGTACCTTATATTATCGCTTTAAAATTCGGTAATATTCAAAAAGAGATAGAGCTGTTTATAAAAAAATATAGAAATTAATAAATATTATTGTTCGAAGTAAAATAATTTATGAATTTTTTTCAATGCTTTAGAAATACTTCCCTTATTGAGAACAATTTGAAAAAACTTTTCATTATTGATACTAATTTAAAATGCTTTCATTATTGATATCAATAATAAATGTTTGATTTTTTATATATTAAATGAATTAATAATTATATTTTTCCGCAATCCTGCTATGGGTTTTTAGATCAAATATAATTTGTAATCCAAATTTTTTACCTATTTTAATGTGTATTTTTTTATTTAACCAAGCTTTTTATATTTTTTACGAAATTTTTAGAACAAATATAACTTTGTGATACATTATATGGAAGATATTATACAAAAATAGAGAATGTTCAAGAATATTGATATCTTTTAACGAGAAAAATTCAAAATTTAAATTATTCTCATTAAATTCATGGATTAGAAAATTTATATCCAGATCTTGATTATATTTCCAGAAATTTGCTATTGAGACATTGAATAAATTGCAAAAATTATTTATATTCCATTTAGCTTTACCCCCGCTACTAACAATTTCTGATCTCCAAAACCTTTCATTTTGCATACTATAATAAAAAAACTACCAGAAAACGCACCGTTTTGACCGAAGGTATACATTGATGCATACAAAAATAAGCATTATTTTTCCTATCTGAAGGCACACAAGATTAATTTGAACTATAACCATCACAATTACAATAAAACAAGAACTATGTTTCATTTCTAATGCCCATCACCAGAAATGTTTCAAACTCTCCGGTAGGTCAATGCGCAAAAATAACTCTCTCTAGATCATTGGTCAGAGTTATCCCAATGATGACATTGAGGATATGATATCGATATCGATGTGGGTGTATTCAATCTTATAAAATTACTATGCTCACTAGGGAAGCGAAAACAAGCTACTATACTGGAGACGTCTGACCGTGAAATATAAAATACGATACTCAGTTTTTCCGAAATATCTTTCTCAAATTAAAGGTAAATTTAAGTATATAGTAATGACAATTTTACAAGAAAAGCACGAAGTTGCAAACGTAGAAGATGATGGTTTCAGAGAGACCTCTTTATAAAAAATAGAACTGAATAAAGTTAAAGGATATATAGGATAAAGTGTACAGTAAAAGATTGGTAAAATAAAATTTCACAATAGTACAAATGTATAAATAACAGTACATGTACAAATTGATTGTGAGTTTTTCGAGCATTTTCTTTATAAACTCTAAAGATTTGTTATTTATACCACGTTCTTCATGGTATTAATTAATATGCTTGCGTACGATTGGTAACATTGGTATTCATGCTATAGTGATGTTGAACTTTTGACATGTCAAATTACATTAAATCTAGAATGATTTACAATGTTCATAAAAAGAAGAATGCTATTCGTAGGGTTAATTTCCCAAATTCTTCGGTGGATCTTGGACTTCATCTACTTCTTAATAGCCGCACTTTCTTTCATTTCACTTCTATATGATTGAAATATATGTCTTCAGGCGCATGTGCAGAAAGGAAGCTTAACATATCCAAGAACAAGCAAAACCTGACCAGTTTAAAAAATTTATAACCCTGACAATTGTAACTGTAAATGCTAAATCCTCCTCCCCCAAAAATGGCAATTACATTATGCATGTATATGATTTTGTTAACATTTTGTTTGAAATAACAATAGCTCTGTTATTTTTCAGTAACAGTTAATGACAAATATTTAATTTCACAGATTTTATACATGAACATCCTTTTAGTATGCAAACATCATTAAAAAAAGAAAATTCGATAGAGAAATATTTCTATTTACATATTCATCATAAAACTTTGATTCTTTTTTTAGTGATATAAATGCGTTTGAATTTGCATTATAATTGTTTGATTACAATTTGAATTCATCCAAAGAAATCCTTCCCAAGAGTTCATCTTACTCGAGAATTAAATTTCAATCAAAATTCTTTCATATGAATTATTCATAAAAGGAAAGAAATATTAAGAATATTAAACAAGTTGCTTTATTTTTATTTAGGATATTTATTATTTTCTTTAAGGAATCGCTCATAACTATTCACGAATGAAATGGAGAAATTCAAATCCGCAAAAGTGATTTCAATTTCTAAATCATAATCTTTGCTGCATAAATATTTAAATAAAGAAAGAAAAATCTCTCATTTAATTTATTTGTTCATTTCATTCTAATTGATTCAATCATTCATTTTAATCCGATAAATTAAATGAGTTATTCTCGGTGATGGTACAAACATTTATATCTGTAAATTTATGGAGATTAAAAAGAAAAAACTATATATTTTTATAGATGTGAAAGTGAAAGAAAGCAACTACAATTATATAAATATTCATAGTTTGAAAACTGAAAAGTAAATATTTCATCATTTTTATGTTAAAAAAATAATTTACTGACATAAGTAATTAGTATTTGAAAAGATTAAAGCAATAATTCAAAGCCATTGGGAGTTAATTTGCTTAAGAATTCTCAAATATAATTTTATCAATAGTCCAACATATCTAAGTAATAAATTCAATATTTGCTTTTAAAAAGTAATAAAAGAGACTTTTTTATCTATTCTCTATCTAACTTAAAATTTAATAAACTTAGAGCATTAATATTTTATTTCTTCTTATTCTTTGTTTTGTTCATGATATTTCAATAACTGTTTTGAAAATCTAAATAAAATTATTCAAGCCTTCATTTAGTTTGAAAAATATTGTAGAATATGGCTTATTCATATGAAATGTCAATAAGAATTTTTTAACGACAAAAATACAAATACTATTTAAACAGAAGATCGTGTTACTGTCCTATTAAATCTGAAATTTTATTGAAATTATGAAACTTGAAACTAATTTACACATTAGGTGAAATTATTCAAATATTATGAAATCGAATAATCCAAGGTGTTAGGAAACAAAGATAGTATTTAGTAACACATATGTTTGCTGGAGGCATGGGAAATTGTATATTTGAATTTACTTAATCAAATTCTAATCAAGTTTTTAATTCTAATATTGTGTGTGAATGAATCTATGCCGTACATCTTCAAAAGTATATCTGTCACATTAATGAAAACATTCTGAAGAAATTATTTAAACGATTATTTGTGAAACATCCGATCCCTCCTTCCACCAGTTTTCATTGTAAAATGTAAACTACCTATTTTTGATTTATTTTTATTCATAATAAGTTCATTTACTTTTATTTATAATAAGGAATAAAACTTTCAGAAAAGTTCGATTTAAAGAATATCTAAATATATTTCTTAGACTAATATCATCATCATTCATTACATAAGATCATTTAATAGAACCATTGTTCATACAATATTGTCTGCTTTCAAAGATATCCAAAATTTAAATGTAAAACATATTCCGTTATCGTTGCAAATCATTTAAATTAATTTCAAGAAATTACTTCCCAGTTTTCCATATAATATTTTATCATTTTTAATAACGAACTTTTATTCACTATAATGGGAGTTCAGATTTTAATTAAGTATGTTTCAAATTATTTCAAATATAAAAATTAAAAATTTTTGAAGATGACAATAAGTTTTCAATAATTTTTCAGGGGTTTTTCTCCAATTTTTATTATTTAAAAGCAAACAAATTTTTAAATAATGGGGTTTTTGACTTATTATTATTATTTGTTTTTGGAAAAAAGTAATAAAATAACAAATTTTCTGTTCTTAAAAGAAAAGCATTTTCAAAATTGATCATTCTAGGTTTCATGTTTGATGATAAACTTCCTAGAAATCAATATGAAACTACAGCATATGTTAGAATTTGAAATTTTATTTTTTCATTTTCATTATTCATTTTTATGTACATTTTGAAGTATAACAAAGTAATAATAAGTTAATTTTATTTTTAATATGAATTTTCTATTAATCCAAAACTTTAAAATATTATTTTTTGAAAAAAAATTAAGAAAGCTTCAAAAATTCCTTTTATGAAAAATATTTTATTGATTAAATTTATACATTAATGAATTCGCAGCTATGTAGCAAGATTTTAATTACAAATATATTAACCACAAATGACTCTAAATAAGTGAACAATGTAGAATTTATATAAAATAACTTGAGAATCTTTTAACAATTTGATATCAAATTATTAACCAGTATTCCTGGAGTAATTTTTATGATCTTTCGCCTTACTTTTTTTATAATAATAAAATTATAAGATCAGCTTTTCAAATAATATAATTATGTATTAAAAATTATTGAATTATCCTAAACTGAATTCAATAAAAATATTATTCACATAGCTTCCTTATAAAATATTATATATAAATTTAATTCATTGCAAAAACTTCCAATGAATATATTGATAGATAAATAAAAATTTTCTTCATCTTGGAAAACCTAAAACATAATTAAAAAAATTATTACACTAATAAAATATTAGAATTTAGATACTCATCTTTTCAGGTATACCCTAATATTTTCCTGAAAAACAATATTTTCACAAAAATGATCTACAAAATTTCCAATTTTCTTTATTTTTTAATTTATTTAATTTTTACAAAAAAAATTAAATCTCGAAAAAAATTGTAGTAAGCAGTAATTTATTATTCTAAGGTATCAAAAACATCAACAAAAAATTTCTTACCCTTTGTTTTTCTTTTTCACAAAAATTCGTTTGATCCTAATCAGCAAAAAGGCCGCTTTGTCCAGCGTTAAATTCCCAACTCCTTTCGGCGAAGTATTAGCTGATGCCATTCTTCTTCTTAAAAGTTCCGAAAATACCATAACAAATATCCCATACCTAACCAAGTGAGGTTGATTGGAAAATCCCTTTTTTTATCAGCACAGACTGTTAAATGACTTCAAACGGGACAATAACCAATTTTTCCGACAAAGTCCTTCAAACTTTCTGATGTGACAAAGTTTGGTTCAGGTGATGAGTCTTTCTCTTGATGATAACATTTTTTTGTAATCGTCAGAAAGAGCATCGTGGATGTTCCACTGAGGTGAACGGAGATCCCTCTTCGAAATGAGGAGTTCTCCTAAAGGTTGGAGAATGTTTGGCGATTTTGGCGACGGAACTAGGTCGATAAGTTTCTTTTCGGACGTCGCGTACTCGATGTAAAGGTATAAAACTTTTGGAGTTGGGGGAGTATCAAAGCAATTTGCTGACATTTCAATAATGGCAGGCTGAATATTGTTTGAAACTTTTGTTTTTTGCGTCAATGGTATCTAAAATCCATTGGCCTTTATGAAAAGGTTTAAATTATCGTTCAGATGGTTCTAAAAAAGTTTCATTTAAGATGGCGAAGTTTAAGCAAGTATCGGAAATAATAATTTGGTTTATTTCAGTAATGGCAAATTGAAATTTAGTAGAAAACTTTAATTATTTTTGGGATTATTCAAAATATTATTGACCTTTCGAGTAATATTTTAAATGCCATTCAAAACTTTTAATTTTAAGACACGTATGGGTTTTAACAATTATAATTTTAAATGAAATTTCAAAACATATATTAAAAAACTTAACTTTAAAAAATTTCTTACTTGACCAAAATAGTATAATTTTCTAAATCAATAATAATCTAAAAAATTTGATCTGAAAACAGGGAGATATTTTAAGATTTATAATTTAAAAGGAAATGACAGTATATATGAAAAAAAAATTGATTCATGTATTTCATAATAGTTTGAATTCATGTTAGATTTTAATATGCTGTTATTGAATTAATTTATGATTTTAACTTTTTATTAGAAAGTGAAAATAATATAAATTCATTTTTAAAAAATCTGAGAAATATTTCTAAACCGTAAAATTAAAATTAAATTTACTAAATCCTGCATTTTAGAATTTGAATTTCAAAACTTACATTTCATATTTACTTATGCAACATATTCCAAAATAAATATTTTTCTTCTAAAAAATTACTGTCAGTATTTCTAAGCTATCTTGGAATTAAAAATTATAGTTGTTACCCAAATCTACAAATGTTAACAGCATTGTCATATTAAATAGTCAACTCAATTTCAATACATATTTTTATGGCATATTAATTACTGAACCTTTTTGGCAGCCAGAGGGTTCACTGCGAATTTTGGTTAGTGTTTATTTTCAATTAAATTTCTTAGTATTCATAATTCTAATAAGTAAATGATTTTAAGCATTGAAATGTGACAGAAATTAAAGATAGAACACCTGTTTTGCTCACTGAAAATACAAATCGTCCCAATAAAGTCATGACATAAAATTGCTCTAAGATGTAATTACTGAATCAATCTATTTTATAATTTTCACAATACAGTAACTTTATTTTCTTATTTATCATGTAAACTACAAAAATATGCAATATCCTTCATCTTTGGTTTACAACAATGGAGGAAAATCACTCGATTAAATATTTGACGTAACGATCGAAATGGTTTAAATTTTAAGGCAACAGTCTGAGATAAAGTTCAAAATTAGAAAAAATATATATATTTTTGAAAAAATTACCAAATTTCAAAAAAATGTCTACGAATACTAAAATGATATCTTTAATAAGAATTATTTTTGCTTTTTAAGATAGTGTAAAAAAAAAATTGGGGGATGTATGGTATTTGATATTGTTTCAGAAAAACATGAAAATTTTGCTTAATTTTCAGCTTATTAAACTTCTAATTAAAATTTTGATAAAATAGCTCCTAAATACTCACTTCCACAATCCAAATTATATCTCTGCAAAATTTGGGGATTCTAAGATTAATGACATATCCCTTAGTGACCAAAATATGCATACTACTGCTGAATTGGCTTTCTTAGAAGTAGAGATACAGATGCATCATTTATTCTTTAAACGTGACTAAAAGTAGATCTAATACTATATATGCATTAAGTGATTTAAAAAATAGAAATATTACTTAACAGAACATCGTCTCTTCAACACAGCTCATACTCTGACATAAGTTGCGACGGTAAAAAGTTTTAAATCGTTGTTAAGTTTTCGTAAGTAAAAGCAAATTTGGCTGTTTCTTCAGCTGATAGAAACAAGATGTTTTTGCGACTTAAAATATGACCTGATTGTGGTTGTCAGAAAGGCTAGTTTTGCTGAATTATTGGCCTATTTTAACCTTTCCAAATATCTAAATTTTTGGCTTTTCTAGTCCAACAGCAACTGAAAATTTCAAAATATGAATTCCGTGATAAAATATTCTTGGGAAAAAATTGCTTTGAATAAAAAAAGTTAAATAATGAACTTCCTTTTCTTAGCGAAAAATAGTAAGTAAAAAAGCAGTACAACTATCTCATAAATTCGATCCTCATAAAATTTTTATTTCAGTTCTCATAAAATTTATACATTCTAGCAATGCATATCTAAGTAAAAACACATTAGCCCTACTTACAGATGGCAAATAGCACATGCTTGAATTTCACTAAATTTCTAAAAAAAGCCTATATTGACCTTAAAAAAAGCTGGCATTGGACATTTTATGGGTAAAAAAATAGTCATGCGATTTGATATTCAAGAGGTTTTTTCCTCTCATTGATTGTACAGTCGTTGTGTTATACAGCTTTGAAATGAAAAGGAATGATCTATTAGCATTTCAAAAGCCTCACCATTTCTTCAGAAACAATAGAAGTTAGTCATTTTATTACGATGGACTAACTATTCTTACCAAATAATTCTAGCAAAATGTAGTGCTAATTCATTGAAGAATATCTGCCACCATTAAATTCAGAAATAATTCAATACAATAAGCATAAATTAATTGGTTGCTTTTAATATTAGAGCAATTTAGCGCCAGTAGAATTAATTTAGATTCCCTTCACTTTAGACGGATTGAGCAATTTTAGCTCAACTCAATCTGTATTAATTAACAGGTTGTTCCTAATGTTTGATCAGTTTAGCATATGTAAAATTAATTTAGTTTTCGTCACTTTAGATGGATTGAGCAATTTCGCTAAGAATTTCTCGCAAATTTTCTAATAGTGTGTTGTTCTTACAATACAGATTTAATTTCAAATCAAACTACGATCTATTTAGTGGTGACGGTGAATTTCTCCATTATATTAAAAATATGTATACCAACTGATACAATCCCTTTCTGCGAATACAACTACAACCTGGGTAAGAATTACAACCTGTTATAAATTTTCAATAAAAGTTTGACTGAAAAAAAAATTTCAGAATTGATGTTATTATTTCATAAAAACTTGTCAAGTATTATACATAATTTACTTTTACAAACATAGATTTCTTTTTCATATTCTAAAGGTAGAGATTCAAAAAAAAAACATTTTACAAAAAAATAGTCACAGTACAGCACTTGAAAACAAATTGCATCATTACTAAATACTAGTACTTGAGAAAGGTCGCCGTGTCAAAAATAAATGGCATTGAAAAAGGTGGAATCTACCTCATTATCCGAGCAATAAATATACAGTATTGATAAATTCGATATTTTTCCGTAATACGAGAGCAACGAAAAATAATCGTTAATCGGGAAAATAGAAAAATTGCTAAAAACATCTTATATTTAAATTCATCATTCATTTAAATTCACGTTATTGACTTGACGACTTTATTCACGTTTTGTTCACATTGGCAAAAAAATTTTGCCATTCGCTTCTCCTGGCAACTTAACTCTCTTTTGGTTCACATTGGCTACATCTTTTGTCAGTATAACGGAAAAGTACCTTAAATTCCTATACCAGAATGATTACTTTATTGTACAATTACCCACCTCCATAAAAGCTGAAAGATTTCTCACGTAAATTAGAGTGCATCTTCTACTGAACTACAGGAACTGAATTGTTTGGATTATTGTTTCGTGGAAAAAATACAGTAGAAGAATGTTATAGAAGCAATCAGATTAACAGTAATTTAAGATAAGAATTATTTAGATCCAATACAAATCTCAATATCAGATTATAATATCTGTTATTATTTTTAATATCATTTCCATATCTGTATGTCTGTGCAGTGTTAACAATATGCATAAAATACTCAGTCGTGCATTTTAATATTTATTATAAATACCTTTAAAAATTTATTTCAGGATTATAAAGCGTTTATTATTACGTTTTTGAATTTTTTTTTTTTTTGGTAGATCTTCAATATTCAAAAATGAAACCAGCGGAGATGTTCTTCCCGAAATCCATTTATAATATCCCGTTAGAGGATAATAACTAATGAAGAGCGAATTAGTATGATATAGTTTGCGATGTTTCTGACTATTAATAGATGGAATGCAGTTAATGTGCAAGTAGTAGAATGCCTAATGCTATTTGGAGAAAGTTCCTAACAGTTTATCAAAATATCAATTTAACACACAATTAATTACCCTTATAATTAAAAAATCACATATCAAATTACAGGAGAAATGAAGGAAGTATTTGGAGCTCTGTAGCATATTATGTTCTGACTAAATATACCAAAATTTTCTTACACATTAACGAATTTCAATTTATCAAGAAAAAAAATAACTACCTAAAAATGCTGATAATAGAAATCCTGGCACTGCAAGCGCATAATGCAAGGAAAAAATACATAACTGTTAATGGAAACAGTAAATAGGCACACACCAAATTCCAAAGAAAAACGTTTATTATATCAACTTACAAATTTGGCTCAAAGTGACTGCCAATTTGATGTTCCCATAGTTGCCTGCGATACACGAGTTTTTCGATAGAGGCTCGTGGCTCGCAGCATATCGCCATTTATTCGTCTGGCATGTAATGTTATTTGATCTTTTGTTGTTGTTGTTGTCGTCGTGTCTATAAAGGTGCAAAGTGCAAATGAAATCTATATTCCACCAAAAGTCTTGTTGACGAGATCTGCCAGTTCTGGAGCCCGATGGCCGTGGAGGATCTCAATTGGTGGTGCTCCAAGGGGGAAGAGGGAGAGGATAATAGCTTGACAGTTAAAAACATGTTCTGGAGTCAGTTGGGATTGAAGACAGTGCTTGCAGTTGGAATAAGATTTAATGCCAGTTGGTGATATCTTCATGCCCTTGAAATGTCCAGTACGTAGCCGAGCTATTGTATAGGAGAGGTTTCTTGGGAAATCTAGGTCAGGGATTGTTGTCTTGACAAAATGTTGATTGTATATCCTACACCTGGCAACAGCATTTGCATCTGTACAGGTGACTGTTAGGGACTGTTCTTCATCACGTGCTTCCTTTGCAAGGGCATATGCACATTTGTTCCCCTCGATAAATACATGAGCAGGAATCCACTGGAGAATACATGATATATTTGATCTTTTTAAGTAGGAATGTCAGGAACGTGTCCTTTATACACAACGCCTTTCAATTAGCCTCACAACCAGAAATTGCCAAGATTCAGATCAATATCATCAGTTAATGGGTGTTATCTTATACGGATAAAATTTTAGGATCTTACGCAATATATTCTACATCGTTGAGAAATGGATATATGTTTGTTTTGATATTGAATGTACATTGCTGATAACTTGCTTATCAGCTTCTTATCACTTGATCCATATTGGCAGTTGCAACTTCTTCAACTTGTTCCTGTTTGATAACTTTTCATCCTCGGCCAAGTTGCATACCAAGAATTTCTGTTGCTTCAAAATTTTCTGCTAATCATCGTAAGTTAGTTATGATCATCGGTCCTCCACATAATTATTTTAACCCCCGATATTTAAAAAGAGCACTGGCATTTTTATCCCGCTGATAAAACAGCTTGACTAATAAGACATTTTTAAGTAGTGACAACGCAATCGACTGGCGAATTCTTCCAGATTGACTTCAATTCCAGCAACTTATTCTTTTATCTTCGATGCCATGTCACCAAGTGCCTATATAAGCAAATTAAATAATAAAGTTCTAGATCGCATTTCAAAGGATTTCCTCTATTGATATTTTTTGATGCTAATTGTTTTATTAATAAATCGAAACCACATACTTTAATGTGTATGGTGGCCAAATTGTGTTTTATTTTGTCCAGTACATAAAACGCTACAGGGCTCCGAACCCTTCCTCTTATTTCTTGATCATCCTGTATTTTTGCTACAGTTTAGAGTTCTTCCATTTAAGTTCTTCTAAAAGTAGAGATTAATAGATAATCCACTCTTTAATGGATCTATCCATAAAGAGTTGATTCCATATTTAATTCAGACCTACACTTAAGATGTTAAATACGAATTTCATTTCCATTTGCATATCTCTTTGCGTTTTACAGTTAGCTTACAAACTTATATTCAAATAGCTAGAAGGAGACGTCTTTTCAATGAATTTCCATCGAAATTTGGAAAAAATATAATTACAAATTTGAAGACGGAATTAATATACTAAATTTTATCCGTCTATATTTAAACGTATTGAGGTATTATTTTTATTGGCAGACCTGAGTAATTTCTCATTGCTGGAATTATCTCCCCACAACTTTCTCGTATATCTTCCAGTAAATTTATGAATGATTTATTTATGAATTATTAACATAATTATTCAGTATTTATGAATTATTAACCGTTTCATTATTAGTGAATAATAATTACGAATCATCTTCTTAGAGGAGGATCTTTGGATGTTTATTTGATAATTAAACTATGGTATGCAAGTTAATCTACAAGCACCATAAAACCGAATATGTATTTTTGAGGCTTTTTTTCCTACTTATTGAAACTAAAATTTCACACAAAACTTTTCTGATTACCACAAAAATTGCATACAATGTGGGCATTAAGTTGTTGATTTATGATTTTTTCATACTTGTGAGATCTTACTTAACAGACTGTGAACCGTTTGACTGATTCATTCAAAATTTGATATATGTGCACTTTAAATGTTACATCTCTATGACTTATAAATTTTTAGTTATCGTGTAAGTCTACTCAAACAACCCAACTTCCTTTGAATGAATTTCGTTAAAAATTTGATAGAAGTCTAACAAACTAGTAGATACTGTACATCTTTTATTCATCTATTTGAAAATGCTCTTGATTTATCTTCTTTGAATTATCTTGAATTCAAGTGCATGGAGGGAAAATATAACTCAAGTGGAGTATATGTTTTTTTGTTGTTGCTGTTTTTTTACTTGAGAAGGCAAATACTAAGATAAGAAAATGTTGACAATCAGAATTTTCTTCTTTACTTACAATAAAGCACAAATGTCAAAAATGTTCCACTCATATACCATTATTTAAAGAATCATGGATTCTAAATATATTGATTATACATATTTTTCAATTGACATATATACGCTCTGTGTACATAAAATTGTTGGCGGAAATTAATAGTTTACAAAAAATCTAGAAGCAAAATAAAAAATAACTCTTTGTATAAAAAAGGCTTTCATTAATATATTGCAAACTAATTTTCGACATAAAGGTATAACCAATAATCATTATAAGTTATAAATATTTGAGTCATCTAATAATTTTACATAACTGTCCCATTTCAGATATTCACCCTTAGACTTCAGATTCAAATTTATGCCTTAAACTCTCAACGTCTCATCTTAAGCAAATAACTTCCATTACTTATAACTGCGAATTGATGTCAACGATTAAATATTAAATGCTAGGATAAAATTTCCATCATTATATATTATAGTGGTGTTGACATCTTACAGCAAATTCGGCATCAAGTTACTCAAAAGGTCGAGACTTTGTCCAAATTAAATTCTAAATATTTCATCTTTGTTTATTCGTTTTCGTCATTTTAAAATATATAAAATACAATATCCTTCAAGATATCCCAAAATTATATTTAAACTTCAAATGCAAGGGATTAATTCATTTATCAAATTTATATCTGTAATATGCATGCAGACTAAATTGGGACTACATTTCAATGTAATCCACTTTCAAGGTCGATACTTATTTAAATAGGATTATAGCTCTCATTAAAATAGCTGATTATGCAATGCTTCGTAGATACTAATTGCAAACCCTTTATCAACTCAATATAAGGTGAACGTTATATGCCATTCACAGTGAATGAGCATTTTTCTCGATTCTCGAATGCTTTTTGGAATCTTAAAATTTTATATCGACTCTAAGAAGTACCAACGAGAAATATGGCCACACTCAGATAACACAATTTTTATTTTTATTAAATGCGAAAAGTAGTAAGTTAATACCATTGTATATTACAATTTTAAAATATTGTAAGCGTGGAGATATACTGTTTCTAAATTTTGTTATATGAGGGGGGATCCAAAAGAAAGTTTACAAGCAGCAGTATTTGGCAAGTATAAATTGTGGATGGTTTTAATTTAGTTATGTTAACTCCCCTTTTTGAAGTGGATTTTGGGACGGACCTCGTAATTTTGAACCGCGGTCAGGTGACGAGGACTACATCTGAACCGGCACCCCTTTTACAAACTTCCACACCTAACCAGAGAAAAGAGTTTGGCCCCAACAGATTTAGCTTGCACCAGACCCACTTACACGGTGGTTCTTCGTTGGAATCGGGCCTTGAATCTGTAACCCTCCGGTTCCGAAGCAGAGATCTTACCACCATTCCACCATAGCCCCGAACCAATTAGAGATCAACATTCCAAAGACAATTCATTTGGCTACTACCTTTAGCATGCTGACCACCACTAAATACATTCCATAATAAGAAGAGTCTGAAAATACCCAAATATTTCCTTCGGGCAAGAACGTCGCCAAAGTTCGGGCACATTAGAGAATATTTACTTTTGATAACAAAATCGTAGCCAAATGTAGCCATGTTTAAGATTAAATTAGAAGGTTCTAATATTAAATGTATTTAAAACTATCTTCGTTACGATGACAACTGCATGTTAGTAGTAGTCAACACATGACGAAATGGTGTCGTTCTTGTGAAGCAGGTAGAAAGACTGCTATTTAGGTAGGAGATCCGGAACCCCCCACCCCCCCATACAGCCCCGATTTGGTTTCTTGTGATTCTTTCCTTTTCCTTGCATTGAAGAAACACCTATCCGAAACACGGTTCATATCAGACGATGATGTTCAAAAATTTGTCAAGAATTTTTTCAATACCGTTGACCTGATTATTACCAAGACGGATAAAGCAAACTAGTCCAGTGTCATGATAAATGTCTCAACAGATTTGATGATTATACATAGAAGGGGCCACCACATACGTTTCCTTATTATATTTGTATCCTGGATCTATTGTTAATACAGCATTTTTTCCTTTGACTTGTTCACTTTTTTGGATCACCCCCGTAAAAAAGCATAAAGAGGATCCGTTAATAACCACAATCCATTCAAAGACGTATCAAATTATCAGATTTGCTCCCGAAAAAAATTTTGTTTACCAAGAACTCTTGACAAATTTTATTAATTTTTATGAACTCACCTCCATCTCCTCCTAAGTCAGTAAATGCATATACAGGATGCCCAGTCATAGTCTAATATCTATCTAAATATCACAGTTATATATGTACTTTTTACGTATATACTTTCGGTCCAAAAAAAGCTTTAAATGAAATAAAATATATTTCATAATATTAGAATTAATAAATGTACTAAATGAAAAAAATTACAATTTAAAATTTTGCGCAACTTGAAAAAGTCGGATTTAATAAAATATTCTAACATTTTTAACACTAACACAATAACATTTTTAACAAATAAATGTTCACTGTTTTAAAATAAAACCTGGATGATTTACGAAATATTGGCGATTTATCACTGGCATGCGATTAATATTATGCGAATGCCGAATTTGTAATCTAGACACGTTTTTCTCAATCGACGGAAACAAAAATTTGACACAAATCTACAATTGTAGCCAGTAATTTACATATACAAAATTTGATATATGTAAGCTATTGTATGAATTATCACGTTCATATGTTTCAAAAATTATGGATCAATAGATGATCAATCCCCTGCTGGATTTAGCTCAAAATTTGATACTTGCCTAAAATATAGATAATTCTGTGTGTAGAATTTTACCTATCTAGCTCACGCCGTTTTGTAGTTAGCACGTTAAATTATTTTCGAACAGATAGGATTCCTCTGAGCGGGTTAAGCTCAAAATTTAATAGAAATCTACAAATTTAGTATTAAAACCATATACGAAACTTGATCTGTCTATATCAAAGAGGTTTTTAATTATTTTTGCTGACAAAAACTTTTCCAAATGTTATTGTTTTTCGAATTTCGGGAGGTCTAAAATGTTGGATATGTCAAAATCACGCATTCTAATTTTGGATTACTATACTTTCACTATACTACGTATACCAGAATGCAAAAAAGACAAATAAATTGACGTTTTTCGCTTGTGAATGCATGCTTTTTTGTTTGCTTATAGATAGTATAATAAGGCTGAGAATTTTACATTGCTAAAAAATATAATAATCATTAACTATAATGAAAATACCATGTGTTTGTGTAATTTATAATAGATTTTACTTGAAATATGAAGTATTTAAATTAATTTTTGTTACGATATTTTTTTAACTCGACTGATGCTTAATGTTGACCAATGCAGATAGCAATCTGTTTCTTAAATATTAAATAAAGAAAATATGATTTTTCTAAACATTTTTCCTGAAGATTTACTCAAGAAATTACAGTCAAAAAAGTTTTTAAGGAATTTTTTTCAAAACGTAAATAGAAATTAAATAAAAAGTATAAAGGCATAATATACAGCATTAAGTAAATTATAAAGATGCTTATCAACGTTTAAAAAGCTATCATGGTATCCAAAATAATCTTTCAAATAATTATTTCAATTAATTATGTATATAAGTTCCAATAATTATTTTTAACAGACAATTCTTTGAACGGAAAAAAAATAAATACACGATAAAAAATATTTATTTCAGAAAAAGAAAATAAATTCCAAGAACCTTAAATAAATGAAACATTCTATGAAATTTATTAAAATCTCAAGCAGTCTTTATTGAGAGAAGAATTCTTCGAATAATTTGTAAGAATAATTAGTTCCACAAGAATAATTTTTCAAATATCATTAGTTTAGAAAATAAGCTACTTAAATCCTGATCGTTTGTTTTATTTTACTTCAGAAAATTATGAAAAGAATAATCTTGTATTTAAAAAGTATACAAGTTAAATTTAAAAGTTGATACTAATAAGATAAAATTGGAACTAAAAGCGATGCTTTAAATGTGCGTTAAAAATATATCAAATATATTTTATGTTACTAAAAAAATTTTAAATAACATGCAGAATGAAAATGTTAAAGGCTTTTCTCCTTTTATAAAATCTATTTATTATTTTAATAATTTCAAAAATTAATAAGCACCTATAAAAAGTGGAAGAAACTATCATGATTTGTCAAAAATTGTAATTTTTAATGTAATCGTTTATGCTACAAATGATGGATTAGTTCATTTGTTTTGTTTTCGATATGGTATGTGTATATTCTCATATAGCTTCTTCTATGGACTATAAGATATATTAATTTTTCCATTAGTTTATTTTCAAATAAGTTTAATAAAAATAGTTTTTGGAAATTAATTTTTATTATAGCACTGAAAAAAATCTCTTTTTCTATTTTTTGATTATTGATTTTCACATGTTTTCTTAGATTTATTGCCAGTTTTATGTTATTATTAGTATTCAGATTTATTGCTAGTATTTCCAAGTTAGATTTCTTAGAATTATTTAAAAAATTTAATGACCGTTTGAAAAAAATTAAATCCCGGAAATGTTTATAAAGAGTACTGTCATCTTTATCATTTCATAATCTATGTTTCATCATGGAATCTTGAAAAAGAATAATTTTTAAACTCTTCACTTTAGTAAGAAGATGAAGTCAAGATTGTATTAAATTAATTGAATGGGAATTAAATACTTGAGATTTTTAAAAACTCTATTAACGTCATTACTACATAAGTATTAAAATTTAATAATTATAGCACATCCGGAAATTAGAGAGAAATTATTCATAAAAGCACATCAACCCATTGTTACGTTCTGCGTTCCCATTCCTGATAACTGGCATTTCCAGTCAGCTGTGTCAGCTGTACCACCTGTTAAAACCTTCCATTGTTAAATGCCTCCAGATTCCAAGGTGGCATATCTTTTCTCCCTAGTGTTCATCACATCTGGTCATTAGTGATGTCCAGGTGAAGGCCCACATGTGGGTTTGCATCGTTTAAGATAAATTTATTGCACACTCAAGGGAAAGGCGTGTCAAACCATTTGGATGCTAAATTTTTCCCATTGTGAAGGTTTTATTGTTAACACGCGTTCCAAAACATTCAGTAACTAGGACGCATCATTAGCAGGCATTTTCACGATCGTCTAGTGACTGATTTGGGCGGTATTTTACTGAACAACTATTAGGCAATAGAGAGCTCAAGTGTACCAATGTGAAATGAGAGGCAGAAATTGAACATAAATAAGCTGCGAAGGTGTTTTTTTAAAGAGAGAAAGAGACGTATTGGATTGCGGACTCCTGAATGAAGCTCGATCAGTTGAGTTCGGTGGATTCCGAGAGCTACCCAGGAGTAACCATGCTAACTAACAATCTATTAGTTTCTGGTGGTGCTATTTCTTCGAATTGCTGGAGATTTATTGCACGATGAATCTTCAATCTTCGACTGTTGTGTTAATATCATCAACTTCCAAATGGTGTAAATATCAAATATTTTAACCTAGATTAGAACAAGCTTTTTTATGTACAAATACGGCTGCAAATAAACAAATTGCTTGAAATTCTACACTTTTATTTGATTGGCCTGGATGAAGACATTGAAACATCTTTTCAAATAAAAAAGTCAATTTACAAAATGTATATAAAAATAATACTTTAATGCTACCTATTTAATTGAAAGCATTTTTGACAGATATTCTATTCAACTTGTACAAGAACTAATAACTTTTAATAATACATTGATAAGGCGGAATTAAACATCATTTTAGTATATTTTTTCAACAACAATATGTTTGCAACGCCATACATTTATTTATTTTTCCTTCCATCTTTGAGTCAATGGCGATTCCAGTTTTCCGAATCAGATACAATGTTTCGCTTTTAAAAGTTTAAAGGTAATGACGCTATAATTAACACATACCAATTAACCTGGACAGTGAGGAGTAATTATATCATCAGAATCATAGTCAGTGAAACATTACCTCTGGTATTTTAAAAGTCGTAACTTAGATTGTCTGGCACTTAAAAGATGAAAGCAGCCCACGTATTTGTAGCATTAATTTCCTGTTCTATTGTTCAAATGTGTGGGAACTAATTATCAAAATTAATGGACTGCTTACACATAAAAATTTTGAAAAGAATTTATTACAGTTTCATGGAAAATGCTTCAAATTGAAAACAGCTGAGAATTGATTGCTTTGATTAAATTTTGCTTATTTTCAGCAGCATACGACATTTGTTTGATAAATGGATAAAATGTTTGATCGCCATCTGTTTGATAAAAGATCTCAAAATTTGGAACCTAACTTAATATATGATTTTAAATTGGAAATATATGAAATAAATTATTATTTTAATCGAAAATAAAATCTTATCAAAACTACTTCCAAAGCGTACCTCAAGAATGGACAGCATTTACACAAATTTAAAGTACCAGTGTAATTTAAACAAGGAGGGCAATCGATGAGAAATATATTGTTATGGAATTTCCTACTCCGTCAAGTTTTTTTATGTATGGTGGGTTTGTATGGTGTGAGGTAAACACACAATCAGCAAGTCTTAATAGGGAAACACAACAACGACGACGTTTACACGAAGACAGGACACCAGAAATACGACAATTATTTACAGCACAAAGACGGCGTTTATTTTACAACAGAGACGAACACACAGCAGTACGCAATAATGACAGAAACCCACAAGTAGTAACAACGTCCACAACACATAAAGCACTCAGACAGGATTCAGCAGAAGAGGGGATCCTCGGAGCCTGATTTGTGGTCTCACCAGCTCTATGATAAGGTAAATAGTTTTACAAAATGCTTTCATGGATGACGTATATCCGTTTTGATCATTTGGAGGCTTTGCAAAATTTTAGGCAGAAAAAGATTCCAGAGTATTCAAGAATCTTGGCTCTTTCCCCATTAGTTTCTCCGTTTGTTGAAGAATATTTGATATGCTACCAAAGGATCTTTAAAAATTGAGCCAATTGAGATGATCTCAAATGAAAAGTTAGGCACATCTCCTTTTGAGGTTTTGTGCTTTTGTTCTTTTTTTATAGCAATGTGCTGCTTGTGTATTCATGTCTGCAAGTTCTGTTTTATATCCGCTTCATCTGTGTTCTTTTATTATGTTGTTTGTGTTAAATAAAAATTTACAGAATTTGAGCTTGAAACTTTTTTTAAACACACCTACGAATTTTCTATCTTTGCACAACAATATCTTATTATCATTTAAATATTTACATCAATGGAAATTGACATTTTTAGATACAAAGCTTTAGCCCGGAATATTTGTCTTGTATTAAGGAAAAAATAATAGAGTCCAATAATAATAACAGGATAAAAAACACTATCATTTTCTTCGGGAATACCACTGTATTTAAAAAAATAATTCAATATTCACATTTTTTTTTCAGGCGCATTTCTAACAATAATCCAAAAAATTGTATCGTTTATTTTTTCATCTACTTTCAATCCTTTAACCATTCAGTAATCCTTTAACCAACCAATTTTTAATGTCAATTAATGTGATAAAAAACGTTGTAGATCCATATCAATGCCATCTGCCATTACTGTTGAGTCTTGAATAAATACGATGTTATACGAGGAAAGACACGCAAGTACATTTTTTTATGCATGCAAGTAAATATTTGCTCATGGACGTAAATTCAAGCATTTTTTGCTGCTTCCTTTGTAAAACAACCAAGTTTATTTGCTTTACTGTTTACTTCCGTAATTTTTTCTGTTTTTTTATTGAATTTTTTTGTTTGTTTTGTCTTGTTTTTTGTTTTTATTTTTTTCAACCATGACAAATTTTAAAGTGAGTCAAAGAACAACGATTCAGTAAGAATAAAATAAATAATTTAAAACACGAAATAATTTCAATTATTTCTTTTCATTCTTAAGCATCTTATTTGTTCCGAATTTAAAACCTTTTCCGTTCAATTAAATAATTAATTCACTAGTTTTAAGCAGTATGGAGAAAGAAGACAAAACGGGATAGAAAAATATAAAAATACATATTTCTACCAATTGAAGCGGAAATCGAAATAAAGTTTTTATCCACAGTCATAAAAAGTTCAAATTCATTCTACATCTCAAACTGTTGGAACATCAACATTAATGAATGAGATATAACGCAATTTTATTATGTAAAATTATAAATAAACAAAAAGTTATTTTAAAATTAAACAGCCTTCTTTTAACTTTATAATGGTTGTTCATTTAGTTTCAGAAGTTCAAAAGATTTTAATATCAAACGCTTCGATGTAATTTGTATCCCACATTCCAGTTCTAATTTTTCTGAAACGGAGCCGTTAAAGCTCAGAATTACAAAGCAAGAGGACTAAAAAGTTGACGGTATTAAGGAAAAAATGGGAATGGTTCCCCCCCCCCCCCCAATTTTTTTGCTTTCCCTCTCATAAAAGTGTCATACTAAAGAACGCTTTAGATCAGAGGTGTCCAAACTTTTCGCGGCACGGGCCGGATTGAAATTAGATCCATGTTATACGGGCCACATGTACAAATAGAAAAATATCATTATGAGTAAAGTAGCATTAAATACTATTAATTAATACTATTTTATTGTAACTTGAAAATACAAAATACTAAACAAACAAAGTATAATTATATAATTATTTTATATAAATTGAAATATTTTCATGCAACTTCTAATGCGAATGATGAAACTGTTTTTTTTTTTTTGTTGTTGTTGTTGAAGAATGTCTTTATAGTTGGGATCAAAATTTGTTACACCAATCATAAGCAATGACTGCAAATGATCATCAGATAAATTTGCTCTATATTTTGATTTGAGATACTTCATTCGAGAAAAAGTTTGTTCGCGCACGTAATTAGTCCCAAACATTGAAATAAATTTACGAGCAAATTTCTTCAAATTTGGAAACTCTTTTGCATCCAAATATTTATAAAAATCTATTAAGTTTCCTTCCTTGTATTTGTCCTTGATTTGTTCGTTTGCTTGAAGATCAATAATTTCTATTTGAAGCTGGCTTGAAATTTCAGCAACGTTGCAATCAAATGGATTTTGGAACAGCCGAATTTCTTTTGAATTCATGTCCAAATCAGAAAATCGCTTTTGAAATTTTTCTTTTAAATCGGCGATGATCTTTACTGCAAATGCAATTGGAAATTGTTCTTCAGTTTTTTCCCTCCGCGGGCCGGATAAAATCACTTGGCGGGCCGGGTTTGGCCCGCGGGCCGTAGTTTGGACACCTCTGCTTTAGATGGTATTGGCATAAAATAGCTACGAAATATCAACCTTTGACGGGTTTTGTTTGGTGAATTTAGCATTTTTACTTAGTCCAGGCCATAGTCCTGGCATAGAGGTAGTGTGTCTTTCCTGTGATCTGGGCGTCCTGGGTTTTGACTCCCAGTTCGGGCGCGGTTGCTCTTTTTCTGTGTTCTATCTCTGAGGTGTGTTAATGTTCCCCTCTATAAAAAGGGGTTGGGAAGGAAATGCGACGCATGAAGTAGCTAAGCCGTACTCTTGGTCCTAGTTGGCGCTATTGAAAAAACAAGAGACAGTCATTTTGACTTAAATCGCTGACAGATATCAGTCAACAGACTTGTAGAGTGCCATAAGCAACAACAGCAACTTAATCCATAGTGAGATCTTTGGAAAATGTTTTGACGATTAATCTTTTGCATGCTGTAAAAAATATACAAGTATCTAATTTGGATTTCAAACTTGTTTATACCTACCGATAGAAACAAAAATTTGACATAAAACTATGCTTAAAGTCACAAAATGGCCTTTCAAATTTGGTGCATTTAATTCATAGCGTTTTTCAGCTATTCCTTTAACTTGTTTCTGAAAGTACAAACCGACAGACGATCAACCTCTCGCTTGATTTGGCTCAAAATTTGATAGGTGTCTATACTAAGGGTATAATCTTTGAATCTTGTCTATCAAGACCTCTTCGTTTTGCATTTATCATGTTAAATTATATTCAAATAGCCGGAGAGACAAACTTTTTATGAACGTATTTTACTCAACGCTTGACAGAAATCTACAAATTTTAAGCCTATATACCAAATTTCATCCGAGTTGCTCAAACCGTTTTTAAGTTACCTTTGTCCCAAATGGAAAGACAGTCAGACGAGTATTTTCGAAAATGTTATTTTCAATCTCAAGGAGATTAAAGGGGTGAAAATTTGTCGAATTCTCGAGTCTGAATGTTTTGACGATTGCTATAATTTCTCTATACCTCGTATACGAGAAAGTAAAAATGAAAATTAATCGTTGTATAATTTAAACATAATCAATACATTAATGTATTTCGATAGATTTGCTATTTCTAATATAAATCTTATAATTCATATAATAGGATCACCATTTATTGGTGATCCTATACAAGGATTTGCTTTTGTATTTTATTCAATAATATAATACAAAAGCAATTCAAGGAGTTACAAAGTGTGCAATACAAGCAATGTGATAAATGTAAATGAAACTTATGTGACCAAAATGATGGTGTAAATGAAAATTAGGTTTAAGGTTCAAGTTTTGATAAATTTAATTCAAGCAATCTTGTAAATATTACGGCATTTACTATGGATTTCTTTTATTCTCTGTCAGCTCTTCTAAAATTCGAACTTTCATATGAAATAGAAGTAATTAAACTTCCACTAATACAAAAACTTTTTTTATTGAGACCAGTCGCAGTTTTTAAAAATATGCATGCAGAGAAAATAGAATCATTCAACACGAAATATGCATTACAGAATTTGTCTAGATTTTTGTGTTTAAGTGTTCAGTAATTTGTCCGACATCTCAAAATATTAGTCAATAAAATTCTTCCTAAAATGCAGTTTTCGATTTACCTTTCAAGAGGATTTGAAAAAAAGTAATTAATAATTCATCTTGTTTCGATTTTAAAAAATATAATATTGAAGGAATTATACAATCATAATTTCATTTAATTCCATACAGTCATTCTAAAGATTAAATTTTTTTTAAAGTTTCAATCTTCAGATGCAACATTTGACCAAATTTATAAAAAAATATTATTCTTTTAGGACTATAAATAATTTAACTATTTTAGACCAATTACTCTTTTAAAAACACCATGAGCTGATAGTTGTATTGGTTTTCATTGTGTTTGACTCTTATGATAAACCAAGTCTTAGAAGCAGAATATAAGAAGTTCAATGAAGTCTAAAATCGAGCTTTTTTTTTTATAAAATATTGATATTCAGATTCTCATAATACAAAAAATGAATTTCGTAAATGAGTTTATGTTTATAAAAATATTTTATTAAATAAGACTTACAGAGCCTAATGTTTGCAGTAAAATTTAAAATTTAACATTTCATCAGAATACTTACTGACTCAAATTATAATTATTTGATTCCTTTAAACCATTTTTTTAGATAAGATTGAATGTTATTAAACCTTACAATTAAATGCTGGTCTCCAATTGGATTGGATGTTATGCTTATATCAAATCAATTTGCCTAAAATAACGTAGAATTATTGAAGTAATAACGTAAGTTTTGAAAAAAATTCTTAAAAAGATTTTCTTGTTTTTATTTAATTAGAAAATATCATCAAAAACTTTTCTCGGATTTATTTTATTAGAAAATATCATGTTTCACAGTTCTTTCATTTCATATAGCAAATACATGATAAAAAATAATATTTTTCAGAGTTCAATTTGCAGTTAGAGTTAACTTTATCTTTTAATTTGAGTTCAGTCAGTCCAATGTCAAAAATAAAAGCTGAATTTTTCTGCGAGCACCGCGTGCTTCTGCAGATTGAATTTTATTTCTCCTTTATGTGTAATAAATTTTTGGAAAATATGCTTAAAATATTCTTAGATTGATTAAATATTAAATAAGATTATACGGCAAAGAATTAGGTAACATTGAAATGATACATTTTTTTAATTATCAGGTGATGTGAAGATAACTTTTGTTCTGTAATATTTTCAAAAGTTATAAGCTAATTAAGGGAGATGAAAAATATCACTTGAAAGTTTTAGGAAAATATTTCGCCATGTCACCAAAGAGGAAATTCAGTCAGAGGGAAGAAGATATAAAATAAATCAAGAAGTAGGCTTCAAACAAAATATTTAATCAAGCGCAAAAGTAGCTTAACCTTTTCTAGATAAGTGACCTTATAAAACTTCAGATTAATGAACAGTTTCTTCCCAAGTACGTCAAACTCGTTTCAAACGTTCAAAAACTTCGTAAAAGTCTGCAATCCTGAGTGTATACCAGAAATGCCAACAAACGCTTATTAAATCTGAAATAGAAAAATTGTCACAATTTTATTTGGCAAAAAATGGGTCCAAAATTTTTCAATTTTGGTTTCTATTTTTTTATTTTAAGTCCATTTCTAATCGTTATGACTTGCCTTCGGAAATTGATACTGATATCTTCCAAAACAGCAATCATAGAAAAGCTATGTTTAATCTTAAGACTAAATACAAATACTCTTTTAGTTCTGTAAATTTCATTTAACTTTAATCATATTTTTAATTTTATTTGATACCCTACCTGAAACAATGCTTTTGATTGACATGATAAAATTCAAACTGCCCATCAAAACATTCAGAGACCTTCATTTCCGTTTTTATTTTGTTATATATGATATATAATATACTATATTATAATATTTTAATTGAATTCATGTTTTTTAGTTGTATCAAATTACAAGGTGCTTTTTTTAAGAATTGGATTCATTATTAATGATTTAATCACCTAAAAACTCAATAATTAATCTATGCTAACCAACAGGCCTCCAAAGGAGCTAAATTATTAAGCGTAGTGATAGTCAAACTGAATTGTTTATGACTATAATTTCTCAACTGAAATGTTTTTTAACTGATGTAATTATTTACAAATGATTTCGAATTTTCAATTCACAAATATTATTTAAATAATGAAATATTTCACTAAAACATTTTCTGCTCTCAAATAAACTACTAGAAATATCATGATATAGGTAAAAATGAAGACATTTTAGCTGCATTCTTTTTTTTTTTTGCAACTCCGTGTTTCAAAATTTGATTTTTAATTGATTTAATTTGACAATAAAAAGTGTAGCATTTCAGTATACTAAAATACCTGAAAGTTACGACTTGAATTTCTTCTAATAATTAAAATATTTAAGAAGCATATTTCTTATTTAAATTGCTTTTTTGCAGCCAGAATATTTTGAAACATCAGACGTCAAAAAAGTTCAAGCAGAAATAAAAAATTTCCATAATTCCATTTGAAATTTTTTCTCAATTAATCATATATAAAAAGTGCTTGTATAAAGTTATAATTAATATATTATACTCTATACATTTTAATACAAAATAATATTTTAATGAGTAAAAAGCAATTATCAGAGATTACGTTTTAACCCAAGACACACGCACACAAGAAATATCAAACTACACAAAAAGTATTTTCAATCCTGAAATAAAACACACTAATTAAGAAATCCGTTTTTATAAAAAAGTTTATCAAAAAGAAACTTAATAATTCACAAAAAAATGAAATTCATTGCAGGTTAGGACTAAATATCAATTAAATTATTTCGCTTCCCTTGCAAAGTTAAATTCCAGATGAATCCCTTTCGTTTTTTACGAAAAAAAAACTTTCATACTTTTTTCTATGTTTTTAATATTGTAGTTGATTCATATCTTCTAATCATAACACAAAAATAGTAGCATTTTGATAAATGCAATAATTGCAAAAAAATGTACAGATGAAAAATTTTTGTACATTATAAGTAGCTAACAAATAGAACGATTTCAATGACAAAGGCTGTAGCATTCTACTAAACAATTTTTATTACTCTCGAATCTATTCAATACAATATTATAATCCAATATTCAATCCAAAGCAATGTTGATAAATATGACAATACAGCATTCAGATCAATGCAATATTTATACAATAAGACAATACAGTGTTAAAGTCATATTGCACAATACATGTAAAATATGACTTTAACATAGTGTATCAAACGTGTACATGACATAGTGTATCAAATTAAAGAAGAAAAATCATTTCCTTTGGTAGTCAAAAGTATTCAAAATCTGAGAATGGGTGCAAATTTTCGGGTCGCTTTTGATATTTATTTTGAAAAAACTTCGAAACTTTTCGTTCACATGATTGAATAGTTGGTATTGAATTTATAGTAATAATAGTTTTAAAACGGTATAGTTTTAGAACTTCAATATTAGAATCCTTCACTCTTTTTTTGAAAAAGATGATATGATTGATTTCCTCTTTCAATTTTTTGGGGTTACCACTTAGGCTAGTCTCGTCAATCTCAACGAGTGCAAATCGTTGACATCCATAAGCGATTGCCGCAAATTCATTCTAAGCAATGAGAAAAGTAAAGCTTATATAAGCAGTATCATCAGAGGATCGTATGACCACGATTTGAGAACGGACAGAAATTCATACAAATGGATTCCGGCTCAAATTCCATTATACATCATCTGGTCATGGATCAAAATTGCTTGGACTGTCCCTAAGCTTATTGAGCAGAGTGATTTGATATCCAAAGGTATTTCAGAAAAACTAATTTCTTCCTCATATTAATTCTCTATGTATTATTGTGAAAAAAACTTTGAAAATAGTGAAGTTTTATAAACTATTATTTTAAAATATGTTTAGTAATTACAGGATTTAATGCAAGTAGGATGTAGCTCCAATATGGGAGGATTTAAAATTACACGAAATATCATGGGTAAAAAAATCCTTTTTCATTTGTTGCGAGAGATATAGTGCCAATAATTAATTCTCGCTTTACACAAGGGATAGAGTTGTCTGTCTAATTGGAATTAAGAATTTTCAGACGTTTTTATGGTTTTTTGAAAACTTGAATAATTGGAGCTACCTCCTTCTAGCAGCAAACCTTCAACTGCATTATATCACATAAATGATACCCTGCTTTTAAGTTCAAAGGGTATAATTACTATACATTATATATATTATATACAATATATACAATATATATACATTATATATTATACATTATAAGTATAATGTACTGAAATATGAAAAACATTATTAGTCAAAATTATGGAATTCAAAATAAAAACAGTGGAGCGCAAATAAAAAATTACGCAAATGTGAAATTAATAAAAACTATAACACATCTTAATAATTAACTGATAGTTTATTTCCCTTTTTGATAGTTAAACTCTCTTTAATGGTCAAACTTTATCGATTCCTTTTACAAATCCTCTCGGTTTTGATTTTGATATTTTTCATTTCCTTTTAATCTTCAAAACATTTTATGATTATTGCGAAAATATTAAGCAATATAGAATAGTTTCTTTTTTTAACCTGTTGTTGTTGTTACTTATGGTACTTTATAAGCCTGCTGAAGTTATCTGTCAGCGATTAAGCCGAGTAAGTGTCCCTTGTTTTTTCATTAACGAGAACTAAGGCCAAGAGTACGATTTAGCTTCTTTATGCTTTGCATTCACTTGCACAACCCCTTTTTTACACTGGGGCATATTCACTCACCTCATAGAAAGAACACAGAAGACATCCATGCCCGAACCGGGACTGGATCACGCGGAAGGCGTGCTATCCTATACCAGGACAACGGCTTTTTTTTAATCTAATACCATTTAATTAAATTTTTTATTAACTAATAATAAAACTTTGATACTATAAAAATACTTTACCATCTGAAATACACAACTGATCTACAGTAGGAAGTGAATGAGAAATACATATTGCCAAAATTTGTCTTTATAAAGTTGAAAAGAATGAATTAAATAAAAAAAATTAATGGCGAAAACCGTCTTTCTGATTTTTAAATGCTTAATTTAATTGGATATCAAATCCATTTTGAATAAAATATAGTTTAATATTTTGTATTTAAAATATATATAAATATTTATTTACATATAGATTTTTTTCGCAAATTTTATACAAAAAGCCAAATAATACTTGACATTTTCTTAAATAATATTCTTATTCTTATTTTTCAATCTTAAAGCCTTTTTTCAATAATGATAGTTGAATTTTCATATTGCCAGAATTTTAGATAAATTAGAAATATACGGTAGATAGAAAAGTTTGCAAATATCAAATTTTCAGTATTACAAATTAGACCATAGATATTGAGAATTATTTCTGCTCGTAACGCCATTATAATTTTGCAAATAATTTAAAATTCGGTCGTTTATTGCCATTATGGCCATTTTAGCTTTAAAAAACCGTTTGTTCTGTGCTATATGGAAATGGCTTTTTCTGAAGCTAAATTGATTTTTTGTGGTTACATTTGCTTCTACATTGCGTAATAATAGAAAATATCTGCATCATAAGTCTAAATTGACATAATCTTTCAGCTTATTAAGTGATAATTAAACTATCGAAATATTCACTGAAAGAAATAAAGCAGACAACAATTTATTCTCAATTAGAGTAATATGTACAGATGTAGGTACAACATACTCCAATGACAACAGTGCAAGAAGAGGTCGGAAATCAATTTCAAATGACAATACACAAAAGATATTGAAAAAATGAAATCTTGATCCATATCATGTCAGTCATTCAAGAATTAAAACAGCTTGATATGGATTGCACAAAGAGCATTAAAAGCATTTAAAAAATTGAATCTTAGCCCATATTATTATTTGCATCTCAGCATAAATAGTATCACCATAAGAAAGACTGATTTACAGTCATCTGTATTGGATGATGCCGAATGCGGCCGCATTGATCCCCAGAGCTTGACAACAAACTTGGGGACCATTTAGTAAATCGGCGACGAATTTTGTGTCGTATAATACTCGAAACTTGATTATTTTGTCAATCCGTCCATTAGGAAACGAAATTATCTGTTTAGGAGATTCTAGCCCCGCCTCCAGGAAACTATAAAAGGATGGCAGTCTGAAGCTGCGAGTAGTCGTGGGGTCGTCGAGTAAGTAGCCAGTTGTGATGTAGTGAGTTGGCAGCAAAAGCGGGAAGAGACGGTGGAGTGTTTCAACCGTTTGAAGACACCGTCAAGCGGTGCTCCGAGGACCCCTCACCTGCTGAATTCTGTCTTACCGTTCTGCGTATGAACATTATTACAACCGGATTTCTTCTTGTGGGCTATTGTTGTTATTTTATGCTGATGTGTGCTCGTCTCGCTTATAGATATTTGCCGTCTTTGTGCTGCCCTGCTAATTGTGTTTTTACACCATACACTCACTACACACGGACGTGGGAAATCCGCAACAATACTATGTTACTGATGAATCAATTAAATTCTTCACAGATGTTAATCGCTCGTCCAAAAATTGAAGTCGTTTGATATGCACAAAAATAATTGAAAGAATTGAATCTTAATTCATTCTATGTTACTGGATCTGTCACTCAAATTATTCACAAATGTTGATCACTCATTCGAATATTGAAGTCGTTTCATATGCACAAAAAGATTTGAAAGAATTGAATCTTCAACCATATTGCATTACTGATCAGTCATTTAAAACGGATAGCGATTGATATGGTTATACGAAAAACTTTAAAAGAATTGAATCTTAATTCTTTCTATATCACGAGTCAATCGTTCAAGAATTAATTCTGGAACCTGTTGTCTTAATACGTTAAAAGCAAAGATTTAGACCTGATGTTTGGAGTATCTATATTATTAGATTATTCCTTATATGCTATAGTCAATTGATAACAAAGAAGAGGTCATTCTTGTGCAAAAATCGCCCAGCGTAATTAGATAATAGACATGAACTATGGACGAATCACACGTTAGTCTTCATGTGCTGTTGTCAACAATACAAACCATCCATCTATGAGGGGGAAAACTGAATTCTGTGTTATTTCTAAATGAACAAAGTTTTTTTCTAAATGTGATGTCAATAAACCAAAGTGCACATATACGAAGCAGAGGAAATCAATATGTTACTGGCGAAACCTCTACATTTATCAACAAATTGTTATCTGGTGAGCTATGCATTTCCTAAAGAGAGTGGGTGGCAATTTTTTTCTTTTGAACCAATACTTTTTCCGACCGTCTGATATCTGTGCCATCTCCCTTTTTATTGCATTATTTGGAAATGGCGAGTGAGTTCGATAATTTTTTTCTGGATGAAGTCTGGCATACGTCTAATGATATCTAATCACATCCCACGAGTATTTTCACTTGCAATTTAGTTTCGGAGTTACTTAACCTCAAATATTCCTCTGATTTTATTAATGGAGGTCACCTGAAAGCAAATGTTTTATAAAAACATTCTCGCTTTGTCAATGAACTGAAAGAAAACCATCATTTACCAGATGATGTTAATATTCATTCGTAGATTGAAAAAGCTTTTTAAAATAAAGGGGAAATAGTTCTATAAATTTCTAAATTCTTGAGAAAATACTAAAATTTGATAACATACTGATAGTCCACATAATTTTGCAAATTTCATTTTCAGAATAATCCTTCATTTAATAAATTGCATATTTGTAATTCCATTTATTACATTATTTTTATAATAAACTATTCATGAAAGGTGTGAGCAATTTTTTGATAAACTTACAAAGTGTAGGCAACTTGCATCTGCATTAAATTCAGATTGTTTAGTTTTATCAATGTATTTTAAATCTCAAAAAAGGGAAATAAATCGTTTGATGTCACATTTTTAAAATCTCTATCGGGACTATAATAACATACATAATGTTGCGAACCTGTAATTTTGCTTTCCTTCACCAATAATTTCAAATAAAAAAAGGCTTTTTTACAATCATCTATATTGGACAGTGCCGGGGTGCCACATTAGTGATCTCAGAGCGTGGCGACTTTGGCGACGAAATGGATAATACCCAAAACTTCAAGAATTTTCCTGATCCATCCATTAGGAACCAAAATACGTCCAGATGCACCCTGATTGGTTAAGAAGATTCCAACTCTGCCTCCCTGGAACTATAAAAGGCCGTCAATCTCAATGCTGCTCCGCTAACACAACTCATATTTGCTAAGTAGGAGTCCTGGCGAGTAGCCCTGAATGGAGTGGTCTTGAATTGGTCGTCGTCTAGTAGTCGTTGTCTGAACTAAGGAGTGGTGATGAATTGGATGATGAAGAATAGTGGTCAAAATTGCCGAGAGAATATCGAAGTAAAGGAGGAGTGCTGAATTTCTGTGTGCCATATCCTGTCGTGTCTTATGTCGTGATATCGTGAATTGAGTCAGCAGCGAAAGCGAAAAGAAACAGAGAAATGATTCAGCCGGGCTGGAGAGACCGCAGACCCAAGCTCCGAGGATATCCTCTCAAGCTGAATTCTGTCTGACCTCTTGTGTGCTGTGGACGTTGATACTATCGGATTTATACTTGGGGGCTACTGACTGCTGTAGAGACCTGCTGTGTGCTATCCTGTGTGTTCGTTGTCGTCTGTAAATATTTGTCATCATTGTGCTCCCTGTCCTTGTATAAATAAACGTCCTCGGTTGTTGTTTTTTGTACTAAAATGCTGTTTATTGTGTGTTTTCCAACTTATACCCACTACTCATGAAACGAACCGATACGTAACAATATTATTGGTTTGTTTTGGTTTTAACAAAGACGAAATAATCACTCAACTGTTTTTAGACATTTTAGACACTTTGGGAATCAAGAGGATTGTATCCTGCTAGACTATTTCGAGAATAGTAGCAACAACAACTTACATATTATAGTCAACATATATATATATTCATTTAAAAAAAACTTACAACATACTTTTTTTAAAAAATTAAGATGTATGTTTTTAAAACCTTTTTTTTCTATCAATGATTTAATTTTTATAAAATCAAATATGCAAAACTACGTGTTCTTCTTTTGATTTACCTGTTAGTAATTGTCCTTTTAAAAGAAACTTCTTTTATACCTTAGAATACCTTTTATAAATATATTCATTTACCAGATAATTTTTCAGACCTAAGATATCTTATCATTTTTGACAAGAAGCAATGTAGAATATAATTAGATATAATTAAAGGAAGCCACTTGAGTAAAAAAAGATATTCTTAATTACAACCCATAAATAACTTTTAATCGCCATAAAAAACCATTTCATATAAGAATGAAAGTTTGTTTATGTTATTTTCTTGATGAAAATTAAGATAATTCATCGCTAAATCAGTTTTAATATTTTATTAATAAATTTAAATATTATTAAATTCTTATTATTAAAGTATAAGTATTATGAAGTATTATTAAATTCTTATTAATAATACTTATTAATACTTATCATAGAAGTATTAATAAGTATACTTCTTAATAAGTATATATAATAATATTTATTACTTAGTATTAATAGGACTGTTAATGCCTTCATTAATCATAGGTCTTGAACTGACTACATAATTAACTCGCATCTTTGTTATTGAAGAAATTCCTCTTAATTCTATTAAAATTTGCTGAAAATATTGACCATTTGTAAATGGAATTTAAATGCTTCCATTATTAATTAACAACAATCAATTGCTCTCAATTGTAGCACGCACTCGGTATAAATTGAACGACCTCAAGCTTCAACTAGATAATATATTCCCATTATAGCTAAATCATGCATAGAATAATCATGAAGAGGTACGTCCCGTCATGGGAAATTGGACAGTTTACAAATCTTATCATAATTTTTTATACAATTAGAGAAATCAAGAATATTGAATTGGATTATCTTTCATGAACTCTTAGTGCCTTCTTATACTCAATAAAATTATATATTATTGTAGTTTCATTTAAATTAGTTATATAGTATTTTTAATACGTCACATATAAATAATAAATTTATAAATTACAAATTATTTTCATTTGTTGCCAATCTTATTTATAATAGGCATTGGTTTATAACTGAGCATAATTGGCTATTATTATAAAATCTATATATATTGCCTGTATATTTAGACAAAAAAAATGACCTATTCAAATAAAACAAATCGTTTTCCCACATGATATATGTCATTATATAATTTTTATAATGTATTATTTCGAATAATATTGAATTTTCAACTGGCAATTAATTAAAATGCTACAAAATATATCATTTGCAAAAAATAACATAAAATAATTTCAAGTAAATTAATTTTATTTTTTGAAATGTTATTTCTTAATTGAGTACGGCATTTCAAAGTATACCTTTAAAAGGAAATGAAATATTAAAATATAAATTATAATTAAAATATAAATATGTATGTAGATGATGTATTTATCTGAAAATAATTTTGGATTATTTCTGTTTAATGTACAGAGATTAATTGAAATATTAATATTAGCATCACAATGCATCAGTTCAAAATATGTAATTAAACTTTAAATATTTCAGAGGTTTATAAATTTTTAAATAAGTTTATTTCTATTTTATGGAATTCTTTTATTATCGTCGCATTTAATTAATTTTAAATTCAAAGAAAAAAATGCATCATTTATTTTTATATGCATTAAATTCAATGAAAAACAATTACATCATTTATTTCTTATGTATATTAAATTCAATGGAAACCAATTTGTAGAAATTATATTTTATACATTTTCCATGAAATCATTTTAATTTGCTATTCATAAAAAAGAAAACAATACCTTCACATTTTATAACAATATGTAAGCTCAATCAACTAATAATATCAGGCAATAAAAATGTCTGAAACCAGTAATTTTTTAATTGATATTCTCTATATCTAATTTATTGATTCTCAATGTGAAGACGTCATTTCTCAATCAGCTTTACTTTTTTCATGTTATAGCTGGCTTTCTGGCATAAGGGTAGCGCGTCATCCCTGTTCTCTGGGCGTCCCGGTTTGTCCATGGTTGCTCGGTTGTTCTTCCTCTAATCTATCTGTGAGATATGTGAATATGCCCACCTGCAAAAAAGGATTGTGCAAGCGAATGAGGGATGCGATAGTGACAAATTCGTACTCTTTGCCCTAGTTGGCGAAGCTACTTAAACAAGAAACGCACTCTTTCGTCTTTTGGCTTAAATCGCTGTCTTCGAAACATCGGGCTTGTCTAATGGCAAGTGCCATAAGAAACAACAACTCATTTTTTGTATATGAATTATAAAATTTTAAAGAGAAAATTAAGTTTTGTGGATAAAACAAAATAGCTCCTTTTTTATTTGATTTTTTTTTTCTTATCTAATTTTTAATTCAGATAATGTAAATTTCCAAAATAATTGTTTTGTTTTTATCAGTTAAATTGTATCCTATAATTTATTTTTAAAAAAAAGTATTTAATTTAAATGCGCAGTCTAAAATTAGTTCAGTGTGTTAATTCATATAATATCTTACAAATTTTAGCTGATGAGTAAAAACATAAAATTTAATGTGTTTCAGAGCATGAAATAAATATAAAACCTAATCTAAAAATCCCTAGAACCAAAATGGGTATTGGCTTGTATAATAATTACTGCATATTGCATAACAATGACAGACAAATTATTTCTTCTCTCGATCTCAAAAATGGAATAAAATCAAGCTATAAAATATTTGATGAAACAATAAAAATAATTTTAATAAAATAATAATTGAAATAAATAAATTAATTAAATAAATTAAATAATTGAAAACAACGCAAATAAGTATTTTTTGATATACCTTTAACATTCCATAAAAATTACGAGACAAATAAATATGCATTATCAAAATATAATCATTTGAATTTTTTAGCTATATAAAATCATCTTATGCAATAATAGGGTTAGAAGTCATCACTACAAAAAAACGCCAGGATTTCCCTTAACTGTTTTTAAATAATAAAACATTTCTGAAAGATTATTCATTACATATTCCTACCTTTCAAAACATGTTTATCTGAATCTTCGAAGTAAAAGGTCAAGAGGTCTGATCTGTAAAGTACCAATGTACACATACATACAGATACACACGTTTTGCATTATTATAACTCGAAATGAAAATATATTCAACTAAGGAAAAAATGAAAAACGATCATTTTTTTCTAATAAAGGTATCGTTTATCATTTTGTTAAATAAGAAAATAAGTTACTTATGTCATTCAAACCGTGATTTCATTGCAATTAAGCACGTATTTTTCTACAATACCTTTACATCATAATTTAAATCAACATATTTTGTCACCCCCAATTCATTCTTTTTTTTAAATTTTGGCAAATATTATTGAAAATCTTACTAAGAATAAAGTAAATGTCTTTTGAGTAAAAATATATATTTCCGAAAATATTTTCTGTATTATTTACACACGTCAATATTCAGATATTTCTAATAAAACTCAAATCGTTTGGAAAAAAATAACTTCATAAATTCTTAAATTTTAATTTTTACACTTCATAATAATTTTTATTTATTTTCTACACGCATTGTTAATTTTAATAAACTTCCTTCTGAATACAATAAACCAATTACTTTCAACGACGTTTTAAAAGAAATGAGTTGAAAGATTAAGAGACAATATAAAAGTCATCGTTAATTATTACATATTTTAGAAAAATGAAGTAGAAAATTTCTGAACTGGACTTAAGAAATTTTATCACGAACGTGCCATAATAATGACACTTTTTTGCGCTTCTTCATAAATTTCTTCTGCATAGCGAAACTAATTTTAGCTTGAAATTTCCAATACATTGTGAAATTCAACTAACCCTTTATAATTTGAGAATTATTATTAAGTAATTAATAAAAATTTAGTTTTGGAGGCAAAAAACTAATTTGTATTAAATTTCTAGAGAAAATTAACTTGGACTTAGAACAGGATACAATAACTTATGCCGAACTTAATTTTTTTCGATTTTTAAACGAAGGCTTAATGATTTTTAATTATTTATTATCTATTAATATTATCTTAATTAAGATATTATGCATTATCTTTAAGGTTTAGGATTGCAAAATGCACTTTTTTGTATTTATTTTGAAGATTTATTTATATTGCATTAATGTTTATTTTTTCTTTTCAATTTTTACTTCCATTGTTTTAGCTTAACACTATGTCTCACCGTATTTGATCGAAATTCTTATCTGGTACAGGTCTGATTTCTGTCGCTGGTGGCTTTTCTAATTTTTATTAAATAATAACGTAATAATTATATGAATTTATATTATTATATTATTTTTACAAAGTGTAATGGTTTTGAAAAGATTAGGAAAATTTTTGTGTTGGCTTAGATTAAATGGAATAAAATAACAAAAGAGAACAAAGAAATTTTGTTATTAATACCTATAACCATCCATAGAATGCACAGAAATTATATAATAAATCCTAATAACATGTTATAGAGAGCGTAGAAATTATCTTATAAATACCTATACCCACCAACAGAAAACATAAAAATTACCTAATGAATACCTATAGTCACTTTTAGAAAACATATAAGGTGTTTAGTAAATACCTATATTCACCTACACAAGACATAGAAATTATTTTATACCCACCTAGATAAAGCAAAGAAATTATCTAATACCGATACCCACATACAGAAAGCATAAAAGTATATAATAAATACATTTATCTATATATAGAAGGCATAGGAACTGCGTGATAAATACTTATACCTATCTATAGAAAATATAATACCTAATAATTTTTAAAATATCTATACTCACCTACAGAAAGCAAAAAAAGTATTTAATAAACACATTTGTCAACATATAGAAAGCATACAAACTACATGATAAATACTTATATCTATCTATAGAAAATATATATTACCTAATAATTTTTAAAATATCTATACTCACCTGCAGAAAGCATAAAAAGTATTTAATAAACGTGTTTGTCAACGTATAGAAAACATAGAAACTGCGTGATAAATATATCTATCTATAGAAAATATATATGCTACCTAATAATTGTAAAAATATCTATACTCACCTAAAGAAAGCATAAAAAATATTTAATAAACACATTTGTCAACGTATAGAAAACATAGAAACTACATGATAAATACTTATATCTATCTATAGAAAATATATATACTACCTAATAATTTTAAAAATATCTATACTCAACAACAGAAAGCATAAAACTCATCTAATACCTGCCTCTACCCACCAATATAAAGCATATAAATTAACATAAATAAACACACCCAACTATAGAAATCATAGAAACTACCTTACAAAACATATACCCACCTGTAGAAAGTTTAAAATTTATTACCTTATAAATACCTAAATTTACCTATCGAAAGCATATGAGTTATCTGATAAAGTCCTTCACCAACCTATGAAACTTATAGAAATTACTTTGTAAATGCCTATACCATTTATAGAAAGCATAAAAATTATAAATATATATAAGCATTCTCACGGTTGTAACGGTTGTATTTAAAAACTTTTAATGTATTTTCAAGCACAGCGGTGACTTTATATTTTGCTGGAAGAAGCAAATGGTTTGTATCATAGTTAATAGAATACTCATAAACAATTTGTGGTTAATCCTTGGGTTATTAGCGACAATCTCACTGCTTGGAACTGCAATTAAACGATGATATTGACTTCTCGGCTGACCTAAGTTTCCAAATACTCCCTATAAACGAGATTATTTAATCAACACTAGACCTCGAGTTCATAACGGTCTGAGGATCAAAGCTGAAGTCTGCAATAATCAGACAACTTAGTGACTCAACCGAACTAATACGGTCACAGAATGATTTACCGACTCGACAGATAGTTTAAGATAGCAGACGTAAATGTAGAAAGAGAGCATTTTTTCCCTCTATTTATAAAATGCAAATCCGAAATAGCAGATGAAAATGCAATTGTTGATTTTTTATTGTTACATAGTTTTTTTAATTAGTTAAATTTTCAAATAGATGACTAAAGTAATCGTTTAAATTAAGCAGAAAAATAAAAGAAATTTTACTATCAGTCCCTTTCTTTAATCTCTTATGCAACATTTATTATCCATATAAATAAAAATGAATATCTGTACGTCTCTTACGTGCTGCCGTATCGCTCATCCAATCGAACTTATATATCTATATTTATCTATCTATCTATCTATATATATATATATATATATATATATATATATATAAACAAAATAAGCCAAGAAAAAAGGTACACAACCAAATCAAAATTATAACCAATAGAAAAAGAACCCGGCCTGAAAATTTCGTCAAGGGGGGGTCACTTCCAGGCAAGGATCCAAATCAACGGATTCTAAAAACTTTTTTAATTCTTAAACTTGTTTGAATCCGTAATGATTTTTAGTTTCGATTCCAGTTTTGGTTTCGTTTCCGTGGTTAGTGACGTTTTTGTTTCGTTTATATAATTTTATTAATTATAGTAATTTGGATTTGTTTCTTTAATTGGTTCTATTTCATTTATCTTTCATTTTGTAAACTTTTAGAGTTTAATTCCGAATTGAATTTTAATTTCGATTTCAAACTAGATGGTTTCGTTTTAATTTTTGTTGACCAGGAAATGGGTTTTTAATTGTTTAGTAATTTTATGATTGTATATATATATATATATATATATATATACATTTATTTATCATTCAATTTCAATGAATATATTCATTTATTCATTTTTTTCGATGCGAAAATAAATACTACTCCATCAATCCTAATTAAAAAGAGACTATTATTTAAAATTTCAAATGATATTTAAAAAAATTTTTCTTCTGTGGCAGCAACGCGCCGGATATCAGCCAGTTATTTTATTAGAAAAAAGAAGTTTCAGCAGATACTCCAGACTCAATGAGAGCCGGAGGGCTTCTGGTTCGGATATCTACCGAAAAAACGTTTTTAAACTGGTCTGGTACACGTTAAATCCGTCCAGGTCAAACGTCCTTCCGCTGGTGTGGCGTGATGTGAAAAAGGGAGGTGCCAGCTTATGTACCGTCCTCTTCATCTCACATCGGTTAGAAACTATAAGGTCCATCCAAAAATAGTCCTACAGCTGCTTTAAAACGGGACATTAATATAACTAAACTAAAAAGCCGCAATCTGCATATAGTGCTCAAAATCACATCTTTTAACAAGATTTTTTTAGCTTGCTCTTTGACCAAAACATTTATAAAGAAATGGAAAAACAAATTCTATTCCATAATTTAATATTTATATGTCTTTGTAAAAGCATACGTCATTCAGTATTGAGAAATTTATCATTACTAAAGTTTATTTTTCAAAAATGATCTGTATTATTTTGGCAATTTGTATGCTAAAGTTACCAAAAACTCAATAATTCCTAATATTTAACTACTTAGGAAAAAAATTATTGATAACAAAGGTTATGATTTTTAAAGAAATTTGTTCAGTCTTCCCTATGATCTGGGAATCTGGGGTTTGAGGCCCAATTGATTCGAGCATGGGTGTTCTTACGTGTTCTATTTGTGAGGTCTGTGGATGTACCCCCATAAAAAAAAGGCTGTGCAAGCGAATGAGAAGAATGAAGTAGCTGACTCTAGTTGATGCTACTGAAAAAACATGAAACGTTTACTCGGCTTAAATCGCTGACAGATAACTGTAAAGTGTCATAAGTAACACCAACAATAACAAAAAAATGCATCAATTAAAAAGTTCAACTGTAACGGAGTAACACTCATTATTTTAACACTTAATTAGCAAATCAAAAATGCTTTTATCATTGAAGATAAAGAAAACAGAATCTTCAGGAATTCATTAACCTAGCAGCAAAATTTCACTTCTTGTGAAAAGTATGAAAAAATAAGAATAAATTGAAGACGCTTTTAATTGACTTCTAAATATTTGTTTAGTACTGAGTGTTGCTTAAACATGTATTTCCTTAAAATGACTTATTAAACTCTGAAATCTAAAAGAAAGGTGAAGAACGATATTTATTTTTATTTTGAAGAATTTAAATACGTAAACAAATTAAGAAAATAAAAAATGAAGTATAAATAAACGCAGATCACGCGAGAACATTATTATTTTGATGTCATTATTTGTCTTAGTTTAAATCATCAACCAGTTTAAACCGGTTTGAAGCAATCACGAGACTTCTATATTGGTCGCTATCCCTCAGGCTCTGTGTATATTATCAATGTGTGTGTGTGTGCGTGCGTGCGTGCGTGCGTGCGTGCGGTGCGAGCACGAGCGCAGCTTAATACGTTTTTAACTAAAAGATTTTTCAAATAATGTTTAAATAATCGGCCACTGTCCTTCCAAATGCAGGAGTATACAGTGGCATTCTGTTAGCCTAATCAACACAGGATATTCCAAATTAATTGTCATAATATTTTTAACATATTTTTAAAAAAGAAATAATAAAGAAGTTAAGAAAGTATTAAGAAATTCAAAATGCTTCCTTTAAATTTTAATTTTATTCGATTCCGAAATAATTTTTAGTTTCGATACCAATATATAGTTTTGTTTCCGAAATAATTTTAATTTAGGTTTGATTCATAAACGGGTTTTAATTTTATAATGCTTATATTTATGTTTATTTTTTGTAGTTTAATTTCGAAATAATTTTTAGCTTCGTTCCGAAATAATTTAATCTTGAATGATTTCTAAAAATTAGTTTATTAGTCTCAGTTGCTTAATGCTTTTATTATATATACATATCCAATTTTGAGATGAAAAAAAAACCCAAAGCTTTTCTAAGTATCGACGCAGGCGTAATCCGATAGTCTCGTGATTGTTTCAAATCGGTTAAAACCGGTTAATGACTTAAATTAATTAAGAAAATTCGTAAAAATTCAGAGAAGGAATAATTTGGAAATCAAGTTGTAAGTTTAGTTAGCGGTAGGTCACCTAATGGGACAACCTTCTGCATTATTTTCCAGTAACCCTAAAAGTGAAAACTGGAGGCCACAAATGCAAAAAAAATCGTCAATTTGTGACATACGCCTTTTGGGACCTCAAAATCTTCAAATCAAAGCCAACATATTCTCAGATGATAATAAACACATATTTTTATTTAAGGCTAAAATTTGTTGATTAAAAATTGAAAAGTCTGTTAAATATATTTTTTCACTTTACTTATTGAAAACTTATTTTACTATTAACTATACTATACCTATCCTTCTACAAAAGTGGAATCTTTTGTAAATGGAAAATTCCTAAAACTAAACTCTTCTGCTCAGCTGTTCAGATTTTTCTAGCTAAACAGAAAAATAAATCATTGCACCTGAGACCCTTATGTTCGGTTTCATATGCATTTTGTTCCATTTCTTTGCTTTATATTTTCATTACATTTTAAAGCATTCTGAGGAAATTTAAACTGCAAGAGAAAATATCAGGAAAAAATCAGCAATTCAAATCTAATTCTAAAAGCTGTTAAATAAAAATATCCAATTAAAAATATCAAAAAAAAATCTTGAAATAAAATTATGAAGGAAATTTTCACATGTAGAATGGAATTTATTGAATCAATTTAGAATTCTAAAAGTGTCTTAGAAAACATATGAATTATTAATCAAATGAACATCGGAGTTATTGTGTAAATTGTTTTGATATAATATTCATTTTCTCATATTTAATTCCTTGATTGCTACAAGCATAATTTGCATATTTAATTAAGTAATTTCTTTTTATTATTAAAAAAATTCTTTTCGTATAATATTTTAAAACATTACTGAATAAGAATTATCTTACTTATAATGACTGTTTGGAATGCAGTTTTATGTATGTAAAATCATATTTCATAGTCATTTCTTTTGTGATATTTCTAATTTCTGATAAAAAATGATAATGAATACGTTTGTATATTGACAATCTGCAGGTCCCACAATTTGAATACAACTATAAAATTTGACACATATGTCTTGAAGAATGAGAATATGCACCTTTTAGCACTTTCAGTTTTGAAATTTTGGTAGTAAGTTAAATTAGTAATGAAAAAGACTTTGCTGTACGTTCTCGTTTCCCGTGATATTTTCTGTCTTTAGACAGAAAATATTACAGTGCAATTATCTTTTTAATTCTACCGCTTTAAACGTTTGACACATTTTACTTGAATTTTGGCACATTTTTGTCTATTTGCCATCAATAACCTTCCTGAAATAAAATTATTTCATTGTTTCCTCATATATTTAAGCATGTTATTCTCCCTCCACATTTGAAAGCTAAAGAAGAATGGTCCTATTTATGTATGTTTAGTTTTCAAAACGAATAAAAAAATGAGTTTATCGTACCAAAAAAGATGAAGATGGATGAATCGGACATTTGCCTTCTTTTAATAAAGCTGTTTCGTATGGCACTTATCATAAAATAGCCCGCTGGCAAAATCAGCGAGTTTAAGCCGAGAGAGCATCTCCTGTTTTCAGTAGCGACATCTAGGCTCAAGAGTACGTCTTAGCTACTCATGCTTGCATCACAACCCTTTTTTACAGGGCGAACTTCATTCATGTATTCCATTCATCGATCGTAATTTGGACCTGAATAAGAAAACAATCATCTGAAGATAACCAGTACCCCCATTCATGTCATAAATGTGACTAATTATTTATCTTATTTTATGAATATATGTACAAATTTAACGAACGAAATACTTTTAATTAATGATTATATATTTCAATGACTGATCGAAATACTGACTTTAATTTCAATTAAATATTTCAAGTACAACGTGATATCTTTGATTTCCTTAATAAAGTAATTTAAACATCAAATTATAATAAACATCAAAGCCATGTTATTTTTATGAGCCTTACGTTTTTCCTGCTTATTTATGAACAAGAATATTTTTAATAGAATAATGGCGTCATAGTGCCATGAAACAATAACCAACTAGGTGATTCTAACTTTCTTACTGCGCATTGCCCTTCCCAAGATTGTAACCTGATTCTCATTCTTAGAGAGAATGATGTAGGTAATAAATAAAATGTTTTCTTCTAAATTTCCAACAACGGATGAAAATACAAGGGGTTTTCAATGAAAAGATAAGAAGCGTCGTAACAGCTTAACCGTTAACATATTTGCCTATGCAGCAATGTTACGAGACATAAAGGAATGTGATTTGATTCTCTGGCGTAGATCAGAGCAAGCACTGAAGCCCGCATGCGCAGGAGAGAGCAGAGGTTCTTATAAAAAGCGCAGTCCATTGACGTGGCAGGGAATGTGAAGAAAGGATGGCATGCACAGAAGAACCCTTAACTCCCATGTGGGCTGTGAGATTCCCCAAAGATTACGCAGTTCCATCAAGAACAAAAAGCCGGGGCTACTCACGGAGGGTGGGGTTCTGATCCTTGATAACGCCCTTCCACATGTCTCCAGGGCCACACATAAAACTGGCAAAGTTCAAGTGGGAGCAGCTCGACACTTCACTCTACAACCCGGACATGTCACTTTGCGATTTTCATGTTTTGGTACGTTGAAAAAACGTCTGGAGGGAAGTGCTTCGATTCGGATGGTGAACTCAAAGGCTCTGGGAAGGACTTTATCTCGTCACCGCCACAGGAATTCTGGGAACAAAAAATCCATCGTCCTGTTTATCAATGGGATCGTTGTGCTCAGGCCTATTGTGCACACTTTGAATAAAGTCTTCATTTATACTCCAAGTGTTGTTTCACATCTATTCCTTTGAACATCCCTGGTATCACATTAAAATATTTGACGAAACAATAAAAATTATTTAAATGTCAGCACAATGAAATATTTTTCTGAAAATTTTGAAAAAAAGCTATTTTTAAAATATTTTTTAAATTCAAGAAATAATTGCACTAAAACTTCGTGAATATAACATTTTTTGATTTTTAAAATAATGTAAAAACTCTTGTATTATAATATTCTCATGATACAGAAGAAAAAGGACAAGCAATCTAATATAAATTGTCTTTGTCATAGAACGCAAATATGCAGATCTACATTCCTCTTTATTATGAATAAAGATATATAAATAATTCAACTATTTAATTACGATATTTAAACGCCTATAATATAACATCTCAAAGTGCCTAATTTTAACACAAGTCCAGACGGAAACCTTATAACGTCTCTTTATAACATATTCTAGATCTTTGACATACCTGATCTGCACTTTTGGTCTGAGCCATTCGTTAGAGCATGAATAGCGGATTGATGCTTCGAACAAGCATATGTGCTCTCGTCACGTGTCCGGAAGTTTGAAACAGATATTAGAAGACTTCATTCCGCCTTTCCAAACTACCCTCAAACCTTTAACTATTCATGTCTGCCAATTCCATCGGTTGTTGAGCAGCCTCTTGATGTGGCAGCCTCCATGAAATGTTTGGAAATATGGTCAAACTTGTGCTGTTCATTAGTTCTAACAGAGGTCATTATGGGAATAATTTAACAAGCGCCTCGTTTTGTTTCATAAAGGTGGAATAGGTAAGAAGGTCAACAGACAAAGTTAAAATATTTGTTTAATATATTGTCAGTTTGATTTGGAAAATGTGAATTAGAATTAGGATTTTCAATATATTTCAATCATTTTCAGAAAGTAAAATGGAGAAATTATTTCAATTCCTACAATTAATTCACACTTTCCCTATATATATATTTATATATCTTGTTCAAATTTTCAATCGTTAATAAAATACTTTTTATTCATCCACTCTAATTCAAATATATATTTTTTAATTTGTAGTAGATGACACTTGATGTTAATACATTATTTTTCAAATATTAATTCATTAATTAAATTTTAATAATGTTTAATGCTATAAATAGAATTTTAGCAATTAGAAATTTAAATCAACAGTCAGTAGCTCAATCGGTCAAACGCAAAGATTTCAGTATTTTTCACGTGACAGTGAAGAATGCGAGTTTGAAACTTGATACTTTTGATAATTATTTAATAAAAAGTAACTAAAATAAAAATTTCTTTGTCGACCTAATTAAGAATTTAATTTAATTTTATATTATACTTGGATATTTTATATATGGAATTCGTAAGCAGTTTTAATCTTGTATTGACTTACAAAGTCTGTAACCAAAAAGATAAATTTAATGGAAATAGTTTTTGAAAAGATATTTTCATTAGAGTGTCCAAAAATAGAAATTTCTCCTTATTATTATTATTTTAAGCCTTAATTCATATTTAATTACTTAAAATATTTTCGAATAATGAAATCAATTATTTTATATTCCTATTCAGGAGATGACATATATACAATTTCAAAGTTTATGTAAGTTACTTTTAACAGGTTATAAAATTTTAAAAATTTAAAAGTTATATATTTTCGTCAAAAATATAAATAAAATATTATGGAAATCATCTGAATGGTTTACATGGAGAGAAATAGTTCTCCAAAGTGGATAATGAAAAGCTAGGTTTTATTCTACGAAAATCACTAAGCACACTTAAGAAAACACTGCAAAATGCATAACAGAAATAGAAAAAGTGTATAGCTAGAGAGCTCATTTCAAGATCAACTTTCCAACCAACAAACCTCGTGTAATCGCTTCGCTTCCTCATAACACCACCAGACAAATAGCAGAATTTGATAGAAGGGTTTCAAATCCTAGTACAGAAAAGTTATATCTTGGTAGATATATCATCGTAATTCTTGTACTTTCTAGAAACTTGATTTTTGTCTCCATGTTTATTGCCAAATATCTGAGTTATCCATTCAACATTCAGTAAAAATATCTTTAAAATTGTCTTTATTAGCAACCGAGTTCAGCATCAAAGAAATGGTACAAATTCGAAGCAATACATAATTTTAATGCACAAGCATATCAAAAAGCGAATGGTAAATGGATAACAAAATTCTAGTCAAGTATGTGGGGGGTAGGTTGGTGCTCCAAATGATAGTTTTTTTTTACTAAAATTACTAAATATGCACGGATATACTTTGAAGGATAGAAATATGCCTTTAGTGCCCTTTTTTATTTTAATTAAAATTTAAATTAATTAAAATAATAATTAGAATTTTCCACTTATTTTTCTGTAACTTCTGTAGACATTTCAGCCCAAAAAGGATTTTCAAATTTGATTTAAAATTTATCATTTCAATTGTATCAATGCAATTTTTATTGTATACGTACAATTTTGCTGCCATACAATTTTTATTGCATACAAACTTAAAAACAAATTTCAACTTAATTTAGAACAATTTGTTTTATTATTGAAATGAAACTCAAGTTGTTTTCATCCTGAAATGTCCTTTCCTTCTTAATGAAGTATGGATATACGGCTTATTTTATATATGTTAGGTAGGATTTTACTTTAGGTATATTTTTAATAATTGTTGAATTAGAGTTTTGAATTTTGTTGAAATACTTAGAATTTTGTTGTCCTTGCAAATGAATTTTAATATCAGAAATATTTGAAGCTCCATTCTATATTAAAGCTCAAATTTTAGGTGAAATGACAGAAAATTAGAGATAATACTTCACCTCATATTTCATAAAATAAAATGAAGAGCATCTGGATTTACAAATAGAAAAAAATAGCGAATCACAGAGAATTGGAATGAAATGAAATTATCTCTCTGCCTCTGAGAATATATTCGGTATACTTTTTTAAAAATATCCACCTAGATGCCTAGGAAAATATTATTCAATGTTTTTACCTATAATATATATTTTCTAAAGTTTTCATAAAAATCTTTGACTTATCACAGATAATTATAATGAAATAAATTTATCTGTATGCTATACATGATATATCCACTGTACTTCTAACAATTCTAAGTAAACTAGTCATAAAGAAAAATATTCAACTCTATACTAATATTCCTATGATCTTTCCCAGTGCAGTCACATATATTTTTTAATAATTATTGATTAATTATAGTAACTTCAGGTACAATAAATTATTCATATATTAAGCAAGGCTATTCCATTCATTTCGTAAAGTATATAACTCATAGACACCAAGCATTATAACATGATAGAACATATGTAGGCTAATATATACTTAGTAAACTTTATATTACAAAATTCCGTTAAAAAATAAAATCAGCTTTTATCATAGTAAAAGCTTTCTGGAAAAAAACTGAATGGCTCATTCTACAATATTAAATTAGGTCGCTTAAAAGCAAAACCTAGAAGCAAAATTCCAAGCAAACAGTAGAAAAAAAAATAAACAATACTATAGGAGTCTTAAAGCAAAAAAATCTATACTAATCGAGATCAGATATGGAAAATAAAATGTGCTTAAAAAAATCTTTTTGATGCTTTGTTCAATTCTAGATTTAGAATATAATCATAGTAAATTATATATAAGAAATCCATTTCCAGAATATTACAATAAATTTGCACCTACAACTTACTCGAATGAATAAAAAAGATTAAACAAACCGTTTGTTTTAATGTGACGATAGCAATCATTTATTTGGTTGCCCTGGTTACGAATTTTTACATCGAAACAATATTCAACGTTTTATTTTTGTGTTATTTTGTAATTTTATTTTCTTTCACTTCCTAAAATATAAAATTTCTGAAAATGTGTATACAATTGAGTTACTATATTTTAATATTTTTGAAACTTGATTATGTATTAATCAATAATTAATTATTGGTTTTTCCTCTACAAACTTTTGATTCTCTGCAGTGGTGTCATTTTGTAGCGTGTTTAAAGAATAGTTCATTTCACTAATTAAAAAAATTGAACTAATTAATTTTCAAAAAATCCTACTATTTAATACATTAATAAAAATGTGTTTAAAAACTATCCTTAGTTAAACCCATTTTAACTGACTAATCTATACTTATGATAAATGTCTCTCTCTCTCTCTCTCTCTGTGTGTGTGTGTGTGTGTGTGTGTGTGTGTGTGTGTGTGTGTGTGT
>JAPMOQ010061158.1:789281-833835 GCA_026543055.1 Argiope trifasciata
ATTAAGAGAGAGAGAAATTATTTAATGCCTTTTGCTTCAAACTTTAAACTTCAAAGTTATCGAGAAAATACTTTAAAATTTTGATTAACCTTCAATAAAAAAAATCGAATCATTATTTTGAAAAAAAATGAAGAAAAAGTATTCTTAATGAGTTTCTTCCCAAAAAGTCACTAACAGCAAATTTGATAGCTAGTGGTCTGTATTGGGGTATTTTAAGTAATTGGAGCATAATGCAGGTAGCATGATTTAATTTATATGTAATAAACAGTTATAATGTTCAATGCATGATATCGAGTCTAGTATATTTGAATGCTTTTACATACTTCGCAAATAGGTGATTCGTAATAAGATGAATGTATTTTCTTACTTTTTACTAAGCCCTGACCTTGACATGTCCCGTTCTACGTATTTCTGTACAGATTTTTTTTAACAGTTTGTACTGCACTACTTTCTGTTAATTTTAAGCTTGTATAATTGGTTGCTGACTTGGCTAAAAAGAATCCATAAAGCTTTCGAGGATGGCAATAGTAATATTTTTTGTAATATTTTATTAAATATTATGATGATGCTAAAAATCCGATTATAAATAAAAACAAATAAATAAAGATGTTTTGGCATAAAAAAGTATTATTATTAAACAAATCGTTTCATAGAATTTCCTGAAGATGATCATATTTATATAATATTACTAATAAATGCATCTGTTTATTTATTTTTTGAACTAGTTTTCTTCAAACTATCAAACTTGGCCCACAGGCATTTAATAATTATTAAAACAAGAAAACAAAAGTATAGTAATCATAAAAGTAGAAGTTAATAAAATCAAAAGCTTTATTATTTCTGCTTTAACTTTTTTTAATGTAGTAGTATTATAATTCTTTGGACCAGCTGTTGCTGTGATTTAATGCAATTTACCAGCCCGTTGACAACGATATGTTGACGATTTAAGCCGAGGTAGCGTCTCTTGTATTTTCAGTAGCGCGAACAAGGGCAGACTGTACGATTTAGTTACTTCATGCGTCACATTCACTTGCACAATCAATTTTACATGGGGAGGAGCACATTCACACACCTCACATATAGAACAAAAAGAACACTCATGCCCGAAACGCGCTGTCAGTTGCCAGGAAGACGCGCTGTCTCTAAGCCAGGAAGCCGGCACTTTGAGCTAGTTAACAGACCGATGAGCAACATATTATATAAGAATCCTTTATTTCTTTTTTTAAAAACGATTTGCATACGAATAATGTGATTGGATTTATCTTTGGTCAAAGAAGTATATAGAGATAAAGAAATTTCCATTTATTTCTTAAAGGTTGAGACTACAGTTCCTAAAGAAGGTAAGCAAAAAATGTTGCAGATATGAACTTTTAACGAAATGTCTCATGCCAAGATTATAAAACAAACAATATCCAATTTTCAAGGTTTTGTAACTGAAAGCTTTACAGTGCAATAGATGTATGAAGGATGAGGAATGTATTCACTTTTTGTGAATAATTTTTCTGTATTTAATAATTAGAAAGTCATTGAGGAAAGTATTTCTCTGCCCTCTCTCCCCCATTGAAGTGGATAGCACATCTACAAATTAACCTTATTTCATGTTATATCTTCCTCTTTTTCAGATTGAATCTAGATAATAAGTAAAATTTTTACTGAGCCTAGTTTATAAGCAACGTTTTTTCGGCAGTCATCCTGTAAGAGAGCAATCCATTAATGTCATAAATCACCTACTTCTACAAATCTTTTAAGATTATTTTAAGACGTTTTATTTCTCTGCTGTAAAGAAACTTGATTCGTTTCCATTATTATTACAAATACTCCATCCTGAATTTATTTTGAATTTCTAATATGAAGATATAATAGAATTTTCCACGATGAGAAGATTTCGTGATTAAAATATGCTTCTTTTAATAAACATTTTTGAATTTGGTTGCGCTTACAATTGAGGTTTAACTTTACAAGTAAGCAATTCTGAATTTTTTTTAGTACGCATTTTATTTAACTGCACAACTGATTGTTAAAATGCAATTGGATATATAAAAATACATCATGTTTTTATCCCTTAGCGATGACTTTTTTATCTTTATTCTCTATTGTTAATTTGCTATCTTATTTCTTATTTATCTTTCTTATCACTTAATATTTTGTGGAATCAGATAAATTTTTATTAAATTATCTTCTGAGGTATTGAAGAAGTTATAAACTATATTCTGCAGTTCACATAAGATTTTAATGCTCAGCGGTTTAGTTTTTTTTTAGTTTTTACTTAAAATAAAGATGAAAGCGCGTTTGTGAGCATATGCATGTATCTGTGTATGATGACGCTGTATAGACAAAACCACTTAGAACTACTAAGCTTTGGAAGGTGGTAATGCGCACCTTGGAACTTTTTTGAAACCTTCATTGAAATTTTAATTAAAAATGAAATAATATATTTACTTTCTTCCACGATAATCTTCAAAAATTAAAGTACAAAAATTATTTCTTCGACATCCCAAAACTCGAAAAATAAGAATTTCAATAATAATAAAGTCTTCACTATATAAATATTTTTTTATATTTAATTAATTTGAAAAATATTTTAAATTTATTTTCCAGCCAAAATCACAAGAATTCTGAACGAATAATAAAGGTATCATGAATAATAATACAAAATCCTAAACTATCGAGCTTCCGAAAATATTTCGTTATAAAAATCATTCTTACTTCATCGTCAAAGTACATAGCCTTTATGAGCTATTGCATTCACAAGCACACATAATTCAAAAATGTGATTTTAAAACTCTGAAAATTTGAAATCTGAATTTATTTTTCAAATGTACAGAAATTTTCTGCAGATGGCGCCACTGTTCACACCTTCGAATTGCTTTTTCTTTGAGCTAGTCTTTAACCATAAATATAAAAATAAATCACATTTATATGATCAAAATAATGAATCTACAATCATTGAAATTAATAAATCATTGAATATGATAGTAACATAACTACAATCATTGAATATGATAATAAATCAATTAATATCATTGAAAAATATATTACGTCTATATACGTAAAAAAGAAAATGTAGGAAACATTTTCCTTAGATACATTTGATAATGAACACATAAAATAATCCCATGATTCTAAATATATGCAATAATTTCTAATTAATTAAGTTCTATAAATTATTTCTGAACCTTTCGAATTCCATCTTCACTGTAACTTTAACCTTTTAATCACATAAGGTATAATTTTTCCCACGGAAACAAAACACTGTGTCGATAAGACTTCCCTGAAATTATAAAAGTTCTGAGTATTTTCTCTTTTCTTCTTTCCATCTTCCGAAGTAGAACTCCATATTGTTCTCGCCATGACGTGGAGAAAGAAACTTGGCGATATATTAAATGAATTATTTCCTTGAAATTATGACGAATAAACATTATTAAATATCGCCACGATTTTACCTTATAAGTAGTTTTTACTAGTGAAGGCATAATTTTTAGAAATAAGCAGCAGAAAAATATTATTGTTTAAATATCAGCTTTATTTTTTTTCTTCATTCACAGTTTAAATATTTATCTTTGTGATTCTTTAAATATTAATTTTTCTGCGTTTTTGTTGTTGTTTTTTTAAATTCAAACAGGAGTAGGAGCAAAATTAAATGTTCAATACAACACCAGGGCCGACCTTCTTAAGGAAGGAACGCTGGTGCAAAAAGCCATTTGGAGATTTTTTTTTTGAAGTAAAAAAAAAAAAAACGATCCTATATTATTAATATGTTTATTTAATGCGTGATATTGTTTTTGCTAATACATCAATTATTTCAGAAAAAATAAAATTTTTTGCAATTTCTTTTTCGATGCTTGATATAGCAAGTGCATTTTAGCTTTCTGAACACTTGCTTGACTGGAAATAATCAATTTTAATTTGCTAAAAGAGCACTCAGTACTTGCTATAGTAACTGGAATTGTAAAGAAAAGTTTTAATACATTAATGCTTTTGTAGAATTTCCCATCTTTCTGTAAATACTGAAAATAAGCAATATAAACGTTGCAATATCCCCAAAATTTTTTACAATATATAGGGTGTGCCAGAGAATCTTACTTATTTAAAAAGTCAATAAAAACAAAAGTACTTAATTTATTGTTTTAATTTTTTTTTGTTTGAGAATACAATATCCCATTTTTTTTCATACAGTTTTAAAAATGATATCGGTTAAATGGCGACTCGCATTACGCATACACTGATTAAGTCTTTTTTTGAAGTTCGTATCCACTCTTTACAGCATATTAATCGATATGTTGGCAATGGTGTCGCGAATGTTGTTCTTGAGGTAAGCTATTGTCCGTCGTCGATCAACATAAACCAGGGATTTCAAAGTGAGCTTCGTCACCAAAAAAAACGACCTCGTCTTCAGGCAGGTTGTCAAGCAGCATTTCACATGCATTTTGACGGGCAACAAAGTCGCGGTCAATTAATTCTGAACAACAACTTATTTATAGGAATGAAATTGAAGATCTTGATGGAGAATTCGTTCGAAGAGTGGTGTCAGAAATTCCCAGAGCAACTACGTGTTTGCGAGCCGAACGCCGGGGTGAACGCAAAGCTGACTACCTCACACTTTCGACATTTCCCGGAGTTCTGGTGATCTGTTGTTGTTTATTTCTGGGTTTTGTGACACTCCCGAAATGAGTTACCCTCGACAGAATCGAATTATGGCCAGGAATGGGTCTGTGAGGAGGAATTTCAAAGCAAGCGCGGAAGGCACGTTGCGTAGCAATAGGTGAGCGACCGTTAGAAAGGAATCTCTAGACCAGAGTTGTCCAAACTACGGCCCGATGGCCAAACCCGGCCCGCCAAGTGATTTTATCCGGCCCGCGGAGGGTTTTAAAACATAATGATGTTTTCGCCCAAATGTTTTCATTTTCATAAAGGTATATCGAAAAACTACGTGGCCAACAAAACGGAGTTGTTGTACTTGACCAAACACAAATGTCTATCGCGCTGTTAAGTTATAAGACTAAATTAAAAAATATATTTCGGTAACTCAAACATAAAAAAAATTTTATGTTTGATAAATTTTTGAAGAAATTTGCTCGTAAATTCATTTCAATGCTTGGGACTACTTACGTGTGCGAACAAACTTTTTCTCGAATGAAGTATCTCAAATCAAAATATAGAGCAAATTTATCTGATGATCATTTGCAGTCATTGCTTATGATTAGTGTAACAAATTTTGATCCCAACTATAAAGACATTCTTCAACAACAAACAAACAGACAAAAAAAAAACAGTTTCATCATTTGCATTAGAAGTTGCATGAAAATATTTCAATTTATATAACATAATTATATAGTTATACTTTGTTTGTTTAGTATTTTGTATTTTCAAGTTACAATAAAATAGTATAAATTAATAGTATTTAATGCTACTTTACTCATAATGATATTTTTCAATTTGTATATACATGTGGCCCGTATAACATGGATCTAATTTCGATCCGGCCCGTGCCGCGAAAAGTTTGGACACCTCTGCTCTAGACGGCGAAGGCCCGCTGTTCTCTAGACTAGAGCATGATGGCAACTGATTAGAGGGACAAACAAATTTGGGGACTTCTCCCTTCAGTATCACCCCTCTACCTACCCAACTCACTGCTCGGGATTTTTTTCAAATAAGTTAGTTTCTCTGGCGCACCCTGTATATTGTAGAAAGCGGCATCACAAATTAATAAATTAAAGGATTGTGATAAGCAAGGCACATAAATTGTATGCAGTTTAGAGAAAATATTTTAGACTGCATGCCTTTATATTTCCCTTTCATGTTCCTACCTTTGTCATATGCTTGCCCTCTACAGTTCATAATATTAACTCAAGTACGTTTAATCTTTCTAAGACTCTTTGCTAATTCTTGACCAGTCAGATCAGTTACTTCAATAAACCCTATAAATGACTAATTTATAGTTAATCGTTTCGCTTCAAAACTCATACATCTGATAATTATTGAAGTTTGTTCCTTTTGGAGAACAATCCATTTGGATACTGTAGTACATGGCTGCTTTTATATCGCATTTAATTTTGTTAAGGATATTTCCTAAAGCAGCAATGTGCTAAATGTGACCTATGTGCACATTGCACTAAGGCACTAAAGCACTTGTGACCTATGTGCTAAATGATGCACAATTCTATTTTTGGAATCTATTATTTTGTTTATATGATCCATTAACACAGGATCGTATTTACTTAATAATTAAATTAAACCAAAAATTTCCATTATTAGGCTTTCCTATTATTCCATGTGTTTCTCGAAGTGAAAGATTATTACATGCTAAAAATATAACCACATCTACAATTCTTTGAAATAGTATTTTGAAATAGTTTCCTTACCTATATTAACTTCATTACCTTTAGTAATTCTTTCCAAGAAATAAACGAATTAATATGACAATAGAGCGTTCATGATCTTGGATTACATTAGACAACTTTCTCCAGTTATAATAGCCATCTATAAATCGTGCAGTTTGGTCATTTCCTCTTCTTTTGGAAAACAGTATGTAACAAAGACAAAACCCCGAGTCTTGCACCTTTGAATAAATTAACCAACTGCGAAGTTGAGTTTCAACATTAGGCATTTTTTAAAAGTAATATGTAATTGAAAATGATCTACCTTCAACATTTTTAGCAAAAATTTCTCTTTGTTGCACAGGTCTGTTTTAAACACACAACATTCTAAATTTATCAATTATAATACATGGCCATAAACCAGGATCATTTATACTCTCTTGATCATATTCATTATTGTCATTTTCGCCATTATTTTCTGATTTGATCAGATTTTAAAAACACAGGATTTTTTCTATAAATTTCACCATTTCAGCTGTTTAATTGCTGGACTATCTTTCTTCTTTAGTTGAAGTTTGAATTGCAATTTTTGAAATTTGGAGTTTCTTTGCGAGAATTATTTTTTTAACTAAGAATACATATTTACTTGTTATTTTTCGAAGTTAAGCTTTTTTTCTTTTCGGATAATTTTCTTTTTTGACACCTTGAAGGATATTTCCTTGGCATGGACATCGTTATATCTGACACTATTAAGCAGTTATTATCAAATTATTTCAAGCTATAAGTTTTTAACTAATAGGTGAGGTAAATGATTATAAATCTATTTACCGTACATTAATATATATTTTTTATTCTTGCACAAGACTATAACAATTATTATGAACTTCGTATACACTATTCAAATCCGGCGACTGCGAAATTAAACCTTTTTCCTTAATTCTTTTCATTCCGGTCATGACCGGTTAAGCAGTCTTGCAATATGTATTGCTAGGAGTTTATCGTCTAATCCCGCTATACTCAACCTGCGGCCCGCGGAGGCTTTTTGGTTGGCCCAATTATTAAACTAGGTAGTTGCAACTTATTTGTAAACAACTTCAAATTTCGCGCCCTTCAAAGAGTTGGTAATTGAACGGGAAGTATGGGAATGTGAGCGATATCAATAATTTGCTTAAATTGGAAACGCAAACTATCCTAATCTATGGTTGCGCAAACGATATGGAATACGCGGCGTCGGGAATCCCCTTAAAGGTCTTGTCACGCGTAAACGCGGACGGCGGGGCGACTTGCGAAGCTAAACATTGCTTGTCATGTGTAATGAGACGTGTGTTTTACTAATTGGCAAGTTGCCACGCCGCTCGTGTTTGCGCGTGGCCAGACCGTAAGATCCATGGACCTAAGTGCGTGTCGCTTTGATTGCCGATCGAAACTAAACTTGTTATAAATTTAATCTAAATTATTAAACTAAATTTGTGTAAGTACCCGTGTCCTCTGCCAAATAATAGTTTTGTTATGTAAATTAAGTATACCTATTATTTTCAAAATAATGTCAGGAGTGTCGTCGAAGTATAAAAGAAAAATATTAAGTGAAAATAGATTGTTTCAAGATGAGTGGAAATCTGATTATTTTGTTTTGCCAAATAAAAACAACGCAGCTACTTGTTTGATATGTCGGGAAAGTATCATATTGAAGAAATACAATACTTCTCGTCATTTCACTTCAAAACATAAAGATTTCGACGAAACGTTTCCTCCCGGATCGTCTTTGAGAAATGAGAAATTGAGTTTTTTTAAGAGATCATTGCATGAGCAACAAAATGTTATGTTCACGGCATTATCACAAGACTCGGCGGTAACAAAAGCATCATATGAAATTTCTTACATTCTTGGTAAGCATATGAAACCATTTACCGATGCGGAAATTGTAAAAGAATGCTTTATAAGTGCTGCTAATATACTTTTTGATAAATACAGTAACAAAAAACAAATAGTATCTGATATTAAAAAAAATACAGCTTTCGGATTCAACCTGCACCAGGCGTATTGAAGACATTTCTAAATTTATTTCCGATGATATATTAAAAAACCTAAGAAGATGCAAGTTTTTCAGTTTAGCATTTGATGCCAGCACCGATATTTCAGGAACATCGCAGTGCTCGGTGTTTGCTAGATATTGTACAGAAAACAATGAAATTCATGAAAACTTTTTAAAATTACTGCCAATGAAAGGTCAAACCCGAGGCACGGATTACCTTGATACTATTTGTAATTTTTTAGATCATCAGGAAATTGATGTGCAAAAAATCGTGTGTTTGTGTACAGATGGTTGTCCTTCAATGACTGGATCCGAAAATGGCTTCATTTCATTATTTAAGAAAAAATATAATTGCAGCAATTTAATAACATTCCATTGTATTATCCATCAAGAAAACTTGGCGGCCCGTGTTGTACAACCAGAAATAGAAGCTGTAATGAAAACAGTTATCAATATTGTCAATTATATACGAGCAAAAGAACTGAACCACAGAAAATTTAAAACCCTTCTTGAAGAACTGGGAAGTGAGCACAGCGACGTTCTTTTGCATACCTCGGTGCGATGGTTTAGTAGAGGAAAGGTTTTGGAAAGGTTTTTTTCATTACGTCATAAAATAATCCTATTTTTAGAGCAAAATAATAAAGGGTACCCAGAATTACAAAACGATGAATGGTGGTGTCTTTTAGGTTTTCTATGTGATATTACGGAAAAACTAAACAATCTCAATCAGAGTCTACACGGCGAAAATAACATACTGTCCAATATGGCAAATAAAGTGTTTGCATTTGAGGAAAAGCTAAGTATTTATTATAATGAAATACAGAACAAACAGCTGCACAATTTTCCAACTATTATAAAAACCAGAGAGGACGGTATTAACATTTCAGAAGAAAACTGCTCCATAATTTCAAATTTTATAACTGCACAATTAAACGAATTTCAAAAAAGGTTTCAAGATCTCAGAAAAATAAAAAATTGTTTGTTACTTGTAGAAAATCCATGGCATTTAAAGACACCAACTATTTTTGAGTTGGCTTCCGTTTTAAATTGTAATTACTCGGACTTGTTTGATAAATTTATTGATTTTAAAAATGACACCAACCTGGAAGTAATTTTCAAAGAAAAAAGGGAATGTGTGGAATTTTGGAGCATTGTTCCCCAAAAATATAAAACTGTGCAAAGATGTGCCCAAATAATGCTAACATTTTTTGGGTCAACGTATGTGTGCGAATAATCTTTTTCAAAGATGAAATACACAAAGAGTGTATATAGAAATAAACTGACAGATTCCCATTTGGATGATATAATAAGAGTTGCATGCAACGACAAGCCAGATATTGATAAAGTTTTAAAAAAATGCTCTCAGTTCCAAAAGTCTCATTAGATATACATATAAGTAAGTAAGCATCTTTGTTAAAAGTTATTTTTTACATTAAACTAAATAATTCATTAGGTTGATATTATTTTTTCATTTATACACCTATTTATTTTTTACTTGCGGCCCGGGCTACCGTGACTGAAACGTGTTTGTGGCCCCTATAAAAAAAAGGTTGAGTATGGCTGGTCTAATCTATCATTTTACTCTTTGTTTGAGCAATTTAATACAAACAAACATACATAGATGCACGCATAAAAAATATTACATTAAATGTAGAAAAAAAAGTATATAGCTGATGATTTACTAATCTTTTTCAACCCAGCCTCAGCGCCCAGAAGTCGCGCCGTTCTGTCTTAACATGTCTGAAGTGGATTCCTTTATTCATAAATCAATCCTCCATCCCCTTTTAATAGGTATCGTCGTCTAACAAAGGAGTCGACGATTAGCCAGCCAAGTGGGATCAAACTTGTATATTTTCAGAGCATGTAAAAGTCATTATTGTTCAGAACATTATTTTAATTCTGAATCACTGTGGTCCTCTCCCTGAAATGCGGGGCCCGGGTGCATTGCACCAGGCCGCACCCCCTCCCCATATGGTCGGCCTTGCACAACACTCAAGAAAAGAGATAATGGAAACACATTATGAGGAAGAGCTTTTCTTAAGAAATAGTTTCAAAAAACTTTTAGATGTGCGATTTGAGTGTGATAAAGAGCTCGACATTAAATGGTTAAAGTAACAGAAATTAGGCTTTGTGAAGAGTAGAAAGAGCTAAAAGGCAGCACAATTTAAAAGTTAAATATGAGTAATATTTTATTTTGAATTTAAGGGGTTATAAAGATAGCTAAATTTTAAATATTTCTGATATAAACATCAATTCACTTTCTTCTATCAATATTTCTCATATGAACATATCTTAACAATATTCTGATTAAAAAATATCCATAAATTATATTTTGAGTTTTTGTTCCGTATTTATAAACTTAGCATGGCGATAAAATAACACCATTACTACTATTTAAATCAACCAACTTTGGTTTGATATGCTAGGAATAATATTATTATTATTTTACTTAAATTATCTTAGTTAAAGACTACATTTTCCTTCTGAATAAATTTTAAAATAAGAACGTTTAAATTAGATAGAAATATACTGTTTTCCACTTCTCCTTTTTCGATTTTAATTATATCATTTTGCTTTTAAATAATTATACTTTTATTATTGAACTAAGCAGCAGAATTTTTTTTCATCGTATTCTCGTATTCAAACATGAGAATTATTATTTCTCAAAGTCATCACTAGATGTCAGTATGAGATTGCAAAGACGTTATCAATTGATGCTTAAGTTTTGAAAATATAAAAACATGTATATAATTATTGCAAATATTCAAGAAAAAATTCCAAGCCTGTATCACAGTGATGGATAAACTAAAACCCGTTTACAATAGCAAGACACTATCAAATATTGAAAATCATTACAGTAAAACAATTAAACATAAAATAAACCAACACATATTGATTCGAATTAAAGTATGAATAACAAAAACGCATGAAATTTTTTTTCATTGCAATAGTAGTATTAAAGAATTCCAGAAAAAAATTTCTCGGTTCTTAAAAGGATTTATAATTTCTGGCAATTTATCGTCTCTGGCAACTAACTCATTTGCCCAGGATTTTGAATTTTATGTTGTTAACCATAAATATGGAATATATATATATTTTAAAAATTTATTTTGTTATTTATTAGTCCAGAGAAAAGGAATTTTATTGAATAAGTATGACTGATTACCAATTCCTACGTGTGTAAATTAAAAAGAGTAAAATAAAAGAGGAAGTGAAAACTCTATTTCAGAATTATTGTCTAAAGAAAGTAGTTTTTATTTCTATTAACATTGGCAAGAGTACGCAATTGATTGGTATGATGTGTGAATTTGAATTGTAAGATACATTAAAAACATAATTACAGATTTTTAGTGTTTAGCTTAAGTAGCATGATTATGAGCATATAAATCGAAAATTAAATCAAATAAAGGGTCACTGACAAAGCCTTGTTTTGAAAACATATAAGTCATTAAAATTCAACCTTAAAAACAAAGGAAAAATATACACAACTAAAATTGATATTGAAACATTTGTTTTTCTTTATTTCAAAATATTGTTAAAAAAATATTGTAGTAAAATTATAGTTTTGGAAGATATAATCACCAATTTCCAGTAAGAAACAGCGATTGACCAAATTAGCGACGGTTAAAGTACTGTATTCCCAGAGGAATAAAATATGTCAGTGCGTCTCTCGATTCTTTTATATCTTCTTTCATCTAATTGTACAGAGTTTTTAGTGACTACATTTCTTTTTTTCTTTTCGTTTTGGCAGTTGTAGATCAAACAATTTGATCTGTCGAGTGCTAATAGCACACTCACAAACATATATAGATAGACATAGACAAATAAATATTTTCCTTCATAATTCGATGAGAAAACGCTACATTATATGTGTATGCGTACCAAAACATCTTATCCCAATTCGTCATATATTGTGTCATACATGCATCACCAATGAACGTCTCTCACAGTGGGGCGTATCACCCATCCATGTTTAAAATTCACACTCATGACACAATGTATATATGTGCATTTTAAATCGAAACAATTTTTTAACATCACTAGATGGCTCCCTGTGTCCATTACTTTTGAAATAAATATATTTTTTTAGTATATTGACCTTCAGTCTGCCCGTATTCAACCTTTGGTATTTAACTCATCAACTGTTGCGGAAGAGGGATAGTATAAGTAAATAAACAGAGCTGAATTGTGTAACACTCCCCTTGATAGAATCATTGGTTGTTCTAATCTTGTTTTGAATTCTTTAATCTTCTTTATTTTTTTCCTTTATTAATTTTCTTTTATTTATTTGTTATTACTGCGTAACCGTAACTAGTCTTTTTGAATTTTATGTTTTACATCAAGTAGCCATGGTTTCGGTTTATTATGGCAAAAAAAGCGATTTGTTGGAGGAAGAATGAGCTCGTATTATGAAAGAACTAATAATCTAAAAAGGTAGCAAATATGACAGCGTTAGAGCTAAATTTTAAAGTTAGAGTTATGGTTTAACTTGATCTTCAGCATTTTTTTAAAGTTTAGTGTTAGCGATGCTAAAATCCCGTACTGGGGGATGATTACTTTCGAGCACGTTCCGTCTCGCGCTTACGTCTAGGATAGAGCGATGTATGTTCTCCCGTTGATATAGCATGGTTTTGAAGACAGAAATAGCTCATAACTTAGGAGGAAGGAACATAACTCATAAGCTCAGGAACCGTCATCTCATCTCGGTTCGTGTTAACAAAATCTGGTCTAAAATAATCTTTGTATAGTTTCAAAATTTATCAATAAATTAATTAATAGGGAAATCATTATGAATTGTAAACAATAGTTTTGATAAAAAGGATTTATCCAAAAACCATCAGGAGTGGTCTCGTATACTCTTTTATAAAAGTGTTATCACCAGAACGTCTCTCGTTGCATTGGAGTGCAATAATTGAGAAATATTAACCTTTGGATTGAATTTGGCATTCTTAAATTCCGCCTATGTTGTCCACTTTGGCGGCGTTTTTTTTTTTTTACTATTATTCCCTAGCATACGGTTAATAGTATCCAAACTTTGAAGTTCTATTTTATATGCTTTTATGCCTGCCTATTTAATCTAAAATCTGACACAAAACTGCATTTACAATCACAAAATTCCACACCAAATTTGATATATTTAAGTCATTGCGTTTTGTATGTTTCTTCTATTCAGCAAACTTTCTCCCTACAGATGTGGCACAAAACTTGATAGGAATCTACAAATTTGATATAAAGACCATATACTAATTATCATCCAACTAGTTCAAAGATTTTTTAATTATCTTTGTCTCTAATAACAGACAAAATTGTATGCCAAAACATAAATATTTTTCAAAATCTCGGTTTCCAATTTTTTAACGTTTCTAATACTTTCTCTTTACTACGTATACTAGAAAGTGAAAATTGTATAGTTTCGCAAGTTCAATTTTGATAGTTTGTTGGAATACTATTAAAATTTTATTAAAAAGCTGAACTGATAATATGCCAGGAAAGGATTTTGTGCTGTAAGCATGTTTTTGGTGGTTATATTGCTGCATTGAAAAGAATCAACCTAGTCTCCATTGCCGAATATTGATAACACTAGTCTCGTAGTCGTGAATTCGAATCCCGGTAGATTCGAAATTTGTGTATTTATTTTCCCTTGAATTATTTCTCCTTTATTTTGTGTTCCAGAAGATTCTGAGCCTTTCTTTAGTTTACCAAAACAGTGCTCTGAACTTTTCTTACTATCTCCAGAAAATTGAATGCCCCGTTTTTAATGCTTATGGTGCCCGTTTTTTTTTTACCTCCGCTTCTTCAACATTACTAGTGGGGGAAAAATAAAATCCAAATATTTTTAAATTCTTAGGAACTGTTGGTTTTCTTACTTGTATATAGACTTTTTATAAATCTGTTCGCGTTGAACTTCCCTTTTGTGCTCTTGTACATTTCATCATTATTCCAAATTCTCATGAATTATAGTTTTAAATTAAAATCATTTTTACATCATTTTTTGGAATTTTTTCTTACATACCTAAATTCATTTAATAAATACTTTTTTAAAACATATTTTATACTCTTACCATTTGATTAGTTCTTGCGCCAGTAAACCACACAAAACCAAACCAACCAAATCAGAAAAGTATTCTGGAATTCCCCTTGCTGGTATAAAAGCCGAAGATCTCTCAGTCACAGTGTTCTGAGATCAGAGTTGAATTAATAAATTGGTTTAAATCTACTTCGTTGTGTTCTATCTACGTGACAATATAATGGCAGCTAAAATACAGGATCTCGCAAAAAAACAAAAACAGAAATATAGTTATATGTTTGAGAATTTGTGAATTTTTAACTTTCCAAGCTCAAAGTAAAGCATCAATGTATTAAAAGGTGTTTCAAATTCAATTTAGCATGACCGTTTAATTCTTATTACATTTTCAAAATGGCCTCATCAAGTTACCGGTTTCAAATTATATCTGTATAAATATTCGAATAAATGGGGAAAATAAAAGTTCTTCGAAATTATTCAGTAGTGTTAATTACTACAGATGGCAGCAAATGTATTATGGAGTTTTTTTAATTAATTGAAAAGTAGATGTATAATAGGCAGTTTATCCGTGATAATTTCTAAATAGTCATCATAAAAAAATTGTTTTTCCGCATTTTCCAAGATATTATAGATTCAGAAATATCAGATAAATTATATAGTTTCTTTTCTTATATTCGTGGAATTTTTAAAACTATTTAAAAATGAATCAAAGCAATAATTTTCAATGTTGATATGAAAATCAACTCATTTTCTTTAGATTTTAAGTCGCAAGTCATTCTAGAAAGCAATTAAAATATTCTTATTTCTTTAATATTGACTTAAAAACGAATTGTCAAATTCATAGCTTTAGTATGTTGTTTTTATTTATTACAAATTTTTAAAATTATTTCTGAAATATAAATCATAGTTTGTTTGCTTTTCTTGTAATAAATTACGGCACCATTTCTTCACTTTCCAATTTTTTTTTCCTTAGCGCAATTTTTTTATTCAGTGCCAGCAATTAAAGATTACAAAATTCACTAATTATTTTCTAATTTTTGTATTGTGAAGTAGTTTTACATAAAAATATTTTTCTTCATTACATTTTGTATATCTATGTTTTCGCTTTGTACTTAAAATTAATTTCTGAAGATCATTATCCTTAGAAATGTAGACATGAATATCTAATATTTAATTCAAATAGCCAATTAAATCTAAATAAATTTTCAATATTTGGTTCAAAACTGAAAATGATTAAATCTAAATAAATCACTAATGTTTAATTCAAATAATTAATAATCTTAATTACAAATCTCTCTTACTCTCTAATAAATCAATAATAATGAATCAATAATTACTTACTTTTCAAAGTAAAAACGTGCAGAATGCTTTTTTTAACAAAATGAAAATGAAATTGACAAAATGAAATTTTTAGAATTTAGATCAACTGGAAACTTTAAAAATGTTGCTGTTTTCAATAACAAAATCAAATCTTATATCTTAAATAGCTTATTTAAGAATTCATCTAGAATCATTAAATTAAAGAAGAAATTACAATTGCTAACTCATTGAATAATGATATTGAACAAATTCATTCTGTAAAATGAAGTTCATTCTTAGCAATTTCAATAAAATAGGTATGAAGAGGAAACAAATTATTAAATAATGCATAAAATTTGGCACTTTTTACTCAGTTAATATACGGAAATTAATTGAGACATTATAAGTTAATGTATAGAAATTAATATGAAAATATTGAACAGAATTTTCAAAATTATTTATTTCATTTATTTATTTGTCACAACGAATACTTTCAGCTTACCAGAAGTGGAACAATTTTCATGTTCTAAAGTTGGTGAACACAACATAGTTAATACTACAAATTACGTCGATTAATCATGCGTTTTCAAGAGGAGCTTAATAGAGACAATGTGATACAAATAGAGATAATGTGATAAGCTTATAAAATATAGAAAACAAATACACATGTATGTGGTTGAAGCCGAAATTTTATTTTGTGAGTGAACCAACTATTGCAAATTTTGACAATTGAAAGAAAGAGCATATTTTTTTAACAGGAAGTCTTTTCTTTGGTGTTCTAAGAAGCAAGTACCAGAGATGCCGTCGCCAATTCAGAAGATGCTGATAAGTAAGATTCAGTCTTGTATGTCCTTATAGATAGCCAGATGTTCAATCATAAGCAAGTGCCAGAGTTAGTAAGTCGACGCAGTTCACAATATCAGTCACAACCAATGATCAATGCTTGTCTTGAATATTCAATCAATCTTCAGATTACATGTCCTCCAGAAGTTCTAATACATAGTCAAAGTCCGGTATACCTCACAGAGGCAGAAGTCAAAATCGGTTAGACCCTCAAAAGTGGGCTTAAATGTCACAGTCCGTGTTGCCATCATGAGGCTTTATGCAGTCACAGTTGGTAAAGTATCTTCATAGTATCAGAAATAACCAATATCGTCTTATAAAAATCAAGTCCGCAGTGATATATAAACAAAACAATAGAAATAGTGTCCGCAGTGATAATATATATACAAATAAAATAAAAATAAACACTATATACAATATTTACAGGAGTATTTACAAAACACTCAAAATGAAGAGGAAGAGGAAATACCAGAATAAATTGAGTTGAGCATAATCTTCCATCGGCTTTTTTTTCCAGTATTGTGGAAATCTCAGTACTCGGAGAACTCTTGACATAACTATTGCATGAAATGAGCAGAAATTGTTGCACTCGGTGGCCAGTTATTTTTAGGTGTTTTAATTGCAACTGTCTCTTTATAACGGAGCTTCAAATATAGAATATTCCAAAAAGTTTATTTTATGAATGTCGTTCAACAGCAAAGAGGAAGAAATTGCGGAGGAGAGTCTGAGCTATTTGTCCAGAAAGCTGGGGTTTTTTTCAGTTCTTTTGGTACATATATTGAGAATATGGCATATGTATTTGCTGGAAACCATCATGATTATTTCATTATAAATGTTCTAATTGAGTAAAAAATATTTTAACAAATCTTTGGCAAGAAGCAATAAGCGTTCAAACACAGATTTTGTTTCCTCAGTCGAAGTCGACACATCCTTCACCTCAATAATCTCAATATATTCAATTCCTGTTTGTAAAGCTGCATCTTGACACTTTTTGCGTTCAAAGTCGAAGTTGCTCAAAATCACGAGAAAAGCCACATATGGAAAAAGGTGCAAACAGTACCAAAAGTTGAAATGGCAGAATATTTCAAATAAGCTCCACACCCAGGAAAGCAAAACACAAACAGCAATTACTATCTCCTTCGTCATTTTGAAGTTTTTTTAAACCACAAATACTTTGAAAAATAAAACGTCGATTTGCAGTCGAAATAAAGCTTACTGTATCTCAAGAAAAGCAAGCAAAGAATGATTTCAGCACATTATTGATCACTTTGTTACACTTTGCAGCATTGTTACAACAGTGAATAATTATTTAACCATTGTTACATTCTATTGAAATTAGTAACGTACAGTATTTAAACATTATTATACATTATTGCTCTAGGTAATAATTAAGGCTCATCTATATTGTTGTAAGAATTATTGTGAATATAATGTTATTATGATAGGGGGGATTTATTTAATTTTTTACAATGTTACTTTTAAAATTTTAAAAATGTTTGCTATTTTTTTAAATAAATATATGTAGTAAATTCTACAGAATGTTTCCTATCCCCCTTAATAAAACCCTTTTATTTGAACTTTCCCATTTTTCGCGCTTGAAACATTTGATTCTTCAGAAATAAACATTTTCAAATTTCTGTCTTAATCCAAAACAGTTTTTGGTGAAATAAGAAATGCATGGAATACGAAAAACAAATGAATGATAATCAAATCTATAATAAAACCTATAATCTCGATTTCATAGCGTTTTACTTTAAATTTTGGCAACTTACTGATCATCTTCAAATGCCAGATGTTAATTAATCATGTTAATATAATTAAATAATCTAATTATGTCAACTGACTTACTTTAATGATCTACCTAATCAAACCAAACCAAAGTACTATTTGCTCAATAAACATAAACTATTTCCGATTGGCTAGCTATGCACGCAAAGTGAAAGATTCGTTAAAAATATCTGATTTGATACTTAAACATTTTATTTTGCTATGTATCTAAAAAGTGAAAAGTAAAAAGGATTAGCAGCCATTGATAGCTTATTTAAGTGTCAGGATTTTTAAAATGAATCAAAAATAGATAATGGGCACTGCGGTGATATCTAGAGAATTCTCCAGCGGTTTTGTAGGTAAAAAATAAAATAAAACTGTCGGGATCAGAAGTTTTTTTACGATCGATTTTGAAAATTGAAGACAGATAGGAGCTGACAGCCGCTGATAACCCATTTAAACATCACAAGCTCTGTAATGGAATAAAAATAGACGAACCAGAACTCCGGTAATGTTAAGGAAATTTTATAGCGATTTTATTTCATAGAAAATAAAATAAAATTGTCTGATTCGATCACCAAAGTTTCCTCACTCTCTGGATACATATATGTGTGCGTGTGTATAATGATATTTTAAACTCCTAATTAAAACCAAATTAATTTCCAAAGTTTTATCTTAATTTAGCCCATAAAAATTTCATTTTAAAATACTCTCTTATTTCATCATCCGATTCCACTTTATCTACTTAATTAATTCTAGAGAAGCTTGGTAAAACTGTTTAGTCAGCAATTCCTACGCCGTGAGAGAAAGGATAAAAACTGCTGACTTAACAAATAATTTCTAAAAAGCTCCCTGCGTTGTTCCCCTTACTTGTAATTGACGTGTCGCTAATCCCTATTCGAACCTTAATAATCTATTGGTACAGTAAACAAATATTTTCTCTATCAAAATAGAATATATAAGTCAAGGGATAATTAATTTCTCCCTTTTGCCACTTCTGGTCTTGTTTCGAACAGTGGGGGACACATTTTTCCCGCTGCTTGTAAATAACTTTTGCCACGCCTCCCGGAAGAGAGAGAGAAAACAAAACGTCCTTTAAAAATGCAACGCCTCTTCTATCTCTTTGAAACAACCATCCCCCTCAGGGCTCACCATCTTTGAATACGGATGTCCCAATCCCAAGGTACCCAAGGATCTTCACACCCTTTACGTTCACTCTCCACTACGTCTTCCTCTGTCTCCTTTTTGTCTTTCCCTCGTGGATAGGCGAAGGAGCTCTCTATAAGAATCTTTCGCCACTTTGTTTTCCTGCTTCTCAAAAACAGTTAATACCACCAAGTGTAAGCCGTGCTTGGCAACTTATTAGACAGGTGGTGCACTGAGGTCCCCAATGCATCAATCGCCAGTAACAAGCAATGGAAGTTGTTAGTCTGCTAGAGATCAAGCGAAGGGGTTACTTCTTGGGCTTGGCGTTAAGTGATCATTATCCCCGGGGTAACTCTGAGTACATAGGCTCCGGCTAGCATCAAAATAAGTGCCAAGTCTGGGAACGGCCGCAGCCGTCGTCTGCTTTCCCTCATTGCGCGCAGTGATAGGCGGTGCCGTTGGACCCAAATTTCTATCAATGAAAATCCAAGCACGCTCCCTTCAATGGACATCTTTCTGTACCGACACAAGTTATGAAACCATTTGATACATTCTTTATTATGAAGCGCATTTCTGAAGCAAAAGAATCGTTCCATTCCGTATCATCTTTTCTTGTTGAAAAAGCATTAACAGGAAATGAGAAGAAGCATCTGTTAGAATATTCCGATCAGGTAACCTACTCGTTCAAGTTTCATCAAGACAACAGTGGCACAAAATTTTAAAATTGAAGTCTATGAGGACAATACAAATATCTGTTACTCCACATGGTTCCTTGAATTCCTCGAAGGGTGCAATTACTTGTGGGGAACTATTCAATGTATCTTTGGAGGAAATCACTAAAAAACTACAAACTCAAGGAGTGGCAAATGTGCGCCGAATTTGTATTAGGCGAAATGGAAAACTCCTTAACACTAAGCATTTTATTTTAACATTTAACTGCCCAAAATTGCCAGAGTCTATAAAGGATGGGTACATGAAATTACCCGTAAAACCTTATGTTCCGAATCCTCTAAGATGCTTCAATTGACAGCGCTTCGGCCATTCAAAGGCTAACTGCAGTGGGACTTTAACACGCTCCCGTCGTGCAGTAAATGGTCACGAAAGCAATGAGTGTTCAGCCAAGGAAAATATGTTAACTGCAAAGGAGGCCGTGCTTCTTTATCCCACTCACGCTCAGCCTGGAAAACAGAAAAAGATATTTAATCTGTAAAAATTAAATAAAGTTGTCATTTTCCGAAGCTCGGAGAATTGTCAGAGCTCGTAAACCTGCACTTGGAGCAAATTATGCTTCTGTTGTAAAGGGTCCACCAAATACTGTAGGAATCCAATATGACACAAAGGATTTTAAGGCTGGATCTGAATCCGATAACTCATTTTCAATATCTGAATATGGTCAGCCTTCCAATATTACCCCAAACATAATCAAACAGAAGCATTTGCCTCTGAAAATCTCTGCCACTAAAACTTTCAAAAAAAAGGTTGTTCACAAAAAACTTGAAATAAGTTTCTTCTTAATTAGTTTAAAATTCAGTTGCTTTGGGATTAGCGACTGAAGGCTTAGTTCATAAGGACTTGTCGACTATCTTTTATTAGCCCAATAGTCTTGATCACCGTTCCTTCCATCCGTCTGAGAAGGAGGAGGATTTTACAATGAACTGTGATGTTCCACAAAGTCAAAGCCTTGTTGTTAGCGTTTTATCTTCCAAAAATATTTCTTAATGGGTACGTTTTTTCGCTTTCGTTTCTTGGAACTGTCGTGGACTAAGATCCAAAATTACTGACATAAAGTGCATAATCAACCAATATCATCTTTCATGTTTTGCATTTCAAGAAAATTCCTTGAATCCTAACGTTTACTTCAAATTTCTTGGCTATAATATAGTTCCTATGGGTGCAGTTACAAAAATCAATAATTCTGGAGGTTGTTCTGTATCTTAACTTCCAAACTTTTTCCCTGTATTCTTAAATTACACACTCAATTACAGGCTATAGCAGTTGAGATTCATACAAGAATACTTGTTAAGTCTTTCTATATACTTGCCACCACATGAAGTCATCAATCAGCAACAACTTAATAACCTTGCCGATCAGCTGCCTTCACCATTTTTTAATTCTCGCGACTTCAGTGGGCATAATACTTTATGGGATTCAGGAAATTCTAAAACCGTGGGCGACAGATAGAGCAGTTTATTACCGATAACTGTCTCTGTCTGCTCAATAATAAGAAAACGTATTTTCACGAACCCACATGCAGTTTCCATAATCTTAACCTGGCTATTTGTTCTTCTGAAATGCTACCATTTCTGAATTTTACACTTGCAGGTGATCTTCATAACAGTGATCACTTTCCATTAATTGTTTCCGATGCTGATAGAGGCGGTACGATTTTATGCCCTCCACATTTTCTATTCTAGCGAGCAAATTGGACTGCTTTTACGCAATTTGCCGTGATAACTGAGACAATGGTTAGTTTCAGATATCACGGAAGCAGTGTAAAATTATATTGATTGTATTATTTATGCTGCAAACAATACCATTCCAAAATGTTCCCCCCATTTAAGGGAATTCAAGAGACCGTGGTGGAATGACTCTTACCGCGACAGTTACAGAGAAAAAAAGAAACAATGGAATATTTTTCTTAAGTACCGTTCAACAGAAAACCTTATTGCGTTTAAGAATGCCACAGCTAATGCTCGCCGCATCCGCCGACAAAGCCAAGGGAATCTTGAGTTCGCTTCGTGTCTTCAATCACATCCTCCACGTCAAGCAATTTTTTTTGGAAAAAAGTAAAAGCAGCAAATGGTATCTACAAAGATTTCTCTTTTTCCATGCTAAAGACAGGAAACAGAACGATTGCCTACCCCACAGATATTATAAATACTGTAATGTCTTGATCTCGATAGATCAAAGAATACTCAGATTTTTTAGCCACTTCTTTATTTTACAGCCCTATATAGATACAAAAAACGACTCGTTCTTATCTTGATGAAATAATTGCTATTTACACCATGAACTAAAAAATCGTCTTGCCACAACAGTCGAAGTTGAAGGTTTTTACTTGAAGATCAGTTCTCCATCAAATCGTAAACACCACACCACTGGTAATTCACGAGTTTGTTAGTTAGCGATCATTTCAGGCGGCGCTCCGAATCTCCGGGACTCGTGGGCATACTCCAGCAGTCTTCCAGAAACTCTCTTCTTCTTTCCAAAACAATCTGCGTATTTTATCTCAGCGACAGTCTCCGCCCCCTCTTCTTCAGTGGCTACTGGTCCTCTCTTCCGGCCAATCATGTCCAGTAAAAAGCTCTTTCAGTGACGCAAGTCAGTCGTCGAAAGGTAATTAAGGCGTACCGAAAAATCTGGAACATAGGGTTCGCTTACAATAGGGAAATTCGGCATCCAGATGTTTGGATGTTCCATTGTCTCTGAAAGCACTATCATTGCCGTTTGGACGAGGAATTTCCAAGTGTGTTCTTTCAGCTATAGATGCCGCAGGTCCCGAAAGGAGATCATCTGCAACATCTGGTTATCTTAAGGTGTCTAGTAAACACAAAGGCAACACAGCTGGCGGAAATATTTTATCACTAATGGAGACGATCAATGTTACAATACTCTAAAGTTAATAATATATAAAGTTAAGGATACGAGCGCCGGATGGAATTACCTATAACATGCTTCGCCATTTATCTAACACTTCGCTTTCAAATTTGTTGTATTTATATAACCACATTTGTTTTGAACAGAAGTTCCCTTCGCAATGGCACGAAGCTATTGTTCCCATTCTCAAATTCGGTAAGGACTCTTCTGATCCTCTGAATTACAAGTCTGTATCACTCACAAGTTATTTGTGTAAGAAACTGGAACGTATAGTCAATTTCAGGTTGGTTTTTGAATTAGAAAAGAGGGCATGTATTCTGCAAATGCAGAGCGGTTTTCGTAGAGGGCATTCAACATCTGATAATATTGCCCTTCTTGAGACTCAAATCCGCAATGCATTAATTCGTCGGAATCATATGGTCTCCAGTTTTTTGTTTTGTTTTTACACATTTAAAAAGTGTATGATCAAACTTGACGCTTTCGAATTCTTACAGCTCTTTTAAATTTTGGTTTCAGAGGAAATTTACCAGTTTTTTTTAAAGAATTTTATATCGTTATCATTTCGTGTTCGAATTGGCAATATTTATTCAAATCCTTTTATTCAAGCCGAGGGGGCTCCACAGGGAAGCATCCTCAGTGTAACTCTTTTTATGCTTCATTTTAGTCAAATTCTTATTGTTTTACCATCATCTGTTCAAAATACTTTATATTTGGATGATCTACCGATCTCCTGCCAAGGCAGCAATATGCACTCAATGGAACGCCAACTGCAATTACAGTTAATAAGCTTATTGGCTGGTGGGATGATAATGGACACATGATTTCTCAGGAAAAAAGTCGCTGCATTCACTTTTGCAGGAAACGAGGCATTCATTTGGATCCTGCAATTTATATTCGAAATGTTGGAATTCCTGTAGTTGAGGAATTCAAACTTTTAGGGATAATATTTTATCATAAAATCACTTTCCTTCCGCATGTCTTACATCAGCGGAGGAAGTGTGACAGGTCATTGAATATTCTTAGGTACTATCAAGAACCACTTGGGGAGCAGATCGTACATCTTTGCTTCGAATTTACAAAGCGATTATTCTTTCACGTATTGATTACGGCCGTATGGTGCACGGGAGATTTTCCGTTTTACGGAGACTGGATACCATACACCACTCTGCTTTAAAAAATTTTTCAGGAGCATTTCGCACCTCACCAGTGGAGAGTCTATATATTTTCTGCCACGATCTTCCTTTAAATTTACTGCTTCAAAAAATATCTGTACAATATTACTTTCGTGCTTTATCAGTCTCGAAATACTTTTTGCACTCTTTTGTGCTTCCCAATCGCATTCGGAGATTATATACGGCCCGACCTTCTCACATTCTTCCTTTTTGTGAGAGAATTAAATTACACCTTAATGATTCGGAACTCCATGATGTGAGTATTCAGACATGTGATTTATTTGCATTTCCTCCTTTGAATTTACATCAGTTTTCCTTTTCAAAGATTTGAGAAACCGACAACGGCCCCTGGGATTTTTAAGAATCTTTTTCTTCTCATTGCAGTCATTATTCGATCCACATGTCTATTTTCACAGATTGTTCCATGTAGGATGGACATGTTGGATGTGGTATCATTATTGATATAGAAACAATTAATTATCGTTTGCATACTTCCTTTTTAGTCTTTTCTGCTGAATTAATGGCAATTTTCTATGCACTACAAACAGTTTCTCTCTTTACTAAGCGCAAATTTTGTATTTACACCGACAGCATGAGTTCATTGGAAACACTATCTCATTTTCATGATCAAATCCATGCCGTAGCTCTGGAAATTTTGAATCTTTTAAGAACTCTAAAAATTAGGGACTACGAAATTTTGTTTTGCTGGATTCCGAGTCATGTTGGGATAACAGGAAATGTTCGATTGGACAGAGCTGCGAAAACAGTGTCTTTGTTTATACAGCGTGATGTACCCTTCTACGATGCGAAGAAATCGTTGAAGCGTCATATTCATGCTATATGGCAGGAATAGTGGGATCAACAAAACAGTAACAAATTACATTCTATCAGGTCCATAAATACATTATGGGCAGCTCTTCAAATTCGTGAGCTCGAAGTCAAATTAACTAGATTCCGCATTGGTCACACTCGTTTAACGCAGAGACATCTTTTGTCATGAGATCGAGCTCCTTTATGCTCCAGATACCAAACGATTTTAACGGTTCTTAACATTTTAATTGAATGCCCTGACATAACTCAGCACCGTTTACGATTTTTTTAATGTCTCAACTGTGGACATGCAAATGCTTGTGGGAGAACGTCCCCACAAAAATCTTTTTTAAATTTTTAAAAGCAATTAGCTTATATTATCTTTTTTAATGCTTCGTCTTGTTTTTTAAATATTGTTAAATTTTAAGAGACACTGCTAAGTAATTTTTTAATCAGCTTCTAATTTTACAGATTTTTACATATAGACACGCTTTTTCCATTCGAACCGTATGTCTGGCGCAGTGTAATCAGTTCTGGCTCCTGCGCCTTTAAATCAAGAATCCAATCCAATCGAAACGGATATCTGCTTCCAAAATTTTAAATGTTATATATTATTTAGTCAACAAGGATAATTTCCTGTGCAAAAGAGAATTAAAATTAAATCCGAGGGATTCTGCTTATTAAGAGAATTAAAATTAAATCTGAGAAAAAGAGAAATGAATTAGGCAATAGTACAGCCGACACCTACGGTTGCTTGCTTTAGTTCAGGTTCGCCCAGCTGCGATTTCTTCGGTAGCGGAGTTCCTTCGACTACGCCGTACGTTCCAGGGGACGATCAGTTCCCGTTGATACGCTTTCCGTAACCTGTAGCTTCATTCGACACTCTGGCTTTGCTGCTCAATATTGTTTTTTGGTGCTCAAAATCTTCATGTGTGTGCTCGCTGCATTTTGAACTCCTAGTGTGTCAGTTTGAGTCTTCCGATTTCGAAAATGTTATTTGTGTTTTACATTATCATCTTAAAATAATAGCAATATTCTGTCATCTGCTTGATTCTCTAGTGATTGGTTCAGTTAAGCCCAGGTGCTTGAAACTGCCTTCTATAATTTGTCAAAAAATATTTATCTCCTGCTTTACTCTAATTTCAATGTCCAAAATTGCTTTTCAATGATTAATAAAAAAAAGTGATTATTCTTTGAAAAGTGATAAGTTCGAGATGCAAATAAGATCCGCGTGCTTCTCACCAGCACAGACGTGAATAATGTCACACAAAGGGACATTCACATTTCACACTACCTCCTGGGTTCAGAAAAATGGGTGATGAATGATTTCCCCTACTCCGAAGAAGGGTTGTATTTTTGCTTAATTTAGTACTTCGATTGCGAATAGAATCGCAAGAGCATTCATTTTTCCCATCAATTAAAGAAACCATCGAATTTTGGAACATTTGTTAACTCTAATGAAATTTCAAATGGTATTTTAGGATATTCTATATTATTTAGCTAATGATTTATTATTTAAGATTTTTTTTCTCATTCTTGCACATCAAGAATTTTTATATTCTTTTTTATACTATCAAAAATATATCTCCTGATTTTAGAACATCGTTGTATATTTTTTAAAAGCCAATAAGTGCATTATTTGATCATTAATAATCATTTTCAAAATGATCTTTATAAACTCTACGTAAAAAATCAAATGCATTATCTTCAGTTCTAATTCTGTTCATATGTGTTCTATTTAAAAGTTCGTATCTGTTTGTTCCAGTTTTTTTTTTTTTTCATCGAAACTGGTTTTGTGAGGACGGTTTACAAACAGAATAAATAGAGCAGCTGTAATACTATTCAAATAATTAAGCTTTGGCATCCATCTTAATTTGATAAAAATATTATGTGGAAGGATTTATGAGATCAAGTTTTCCAAAAGAGAATTAATTGTAAATCAATGCATTCAATGTTCTCGGCAAAACAGCTTTTGCCCAAATTCTACTATTCAAGAAATATTCTAAGCAAATCAAACGTAATGATACTCAAGTTTTCATTGCATCAAATATTGTGCCTGTATCATATCCGAACATTATAGGCATAAGTTCAAAAATCTAAAATTCCGAATTCAAAAGAAAATGGGGAAAAGACAGATCACATTTTGGCCAAGAGGGAATATCAAACTATTTTGTCACTATTCAAACTAAATACTGTTTTTTTACTTAAAGACTGACTTCATCCCCCTATAAATTAATGTTCTCAGAAATAACTGCAAATGCTTTTTGCCAAAAAAAAAAAAAAAAAAAAAAACCTAATTTTCTCATTTAAAATATTATTGATTCTATCATGTTTCATTTCTATGTTTTTTGTTCATGCTTTTTAACATTATGAGCAACATAACTATAAGATTATGGAACTTAATAATTTGTAAATAAAATAACAATAACCAATTAATAAATATTTAAAATATCCTAAAACCTTCTTTTGTTTGAACCTCAAATGCAGAAAAAGCTTTTAATAAAAAAACATGCTAATTAATCATATTATCTGAGTGATTAAAATAACACACAAAATGCTATGAATAAATTCTGATATATACATATATTAATTTTTATTTTACTAATCCTCAAAAATACAAAGAGCATATAGTAATGCTGAAAATCTTGTACAAAACCTAATTTATCATTGAGAAAGTATTAATGAAAATGATCTATTCGTTTAGCAATTACATTATATTAACACACCCAAAATAAGGAAATGTAATTCTACAATCAGGCAAAATCACAAAATATATAAAAAAATATGTTAACTGCAAATATAAATATATAATAGCTGATTTTCAAAAACATCTTTACATTATCTTAACATTAATATCTTCAGTTTGTTCATATTGCACATTTTAAGTTAATACTAAAAAAATCTACATTAAAATAAAATCACAAAATAAAAAACCAAAATTATGCTAATAATATAATGTAACAAAAATTCAATTGCAAATTTTCATTAGAGTTTTCAATACCAATTTTATATTTCGGTATATTCTTTCATCACTTAGCATATATTTTTGACAACATAATTAATTCTAATTATTTAAAAAATTATATTAAAATAATATGAAGAAGAAATATTAACAATACAATAAGCTTAGGAATGAACAAATATTCAATCTCCAAAAATGTTTCTACATCAGCTTTTGCAATTAGATAAATTTATTTAACACGGAGAAAAGTTAATTGATAACACGAAACTATACAATTCTACAATCACATAATATCACAAAATGAAAAAAGAAGATATGAAAGAATAGCACAATGAGCATCAATATAATAAGTAAATATTTGAGTAATTAAAAGTTAAATTTTCACAAAAACCTTCGCATCAGCTCTACATTTAGTTATGTTCTTGTGTCCAAATCTTGTCCTAGATGAGCATGTGTACTGGGTATTCATTTTTTGATAAATCTCTCTCAAACTGAAATTTAAAGTAGATAGTTGATGAGGACACGGACAATCAATGAATATCAAAATCGCTCCAGGTTTCATGTGAGGAATTATATTCTACAAGAAAATGACAATGAAATTATTTCAGACATATCACTGAATTATAATGAATAGATTATAATAGAATTTCATAAATTCGGATTTTTTTTCTGGTTCTTCAACTACTTCTGATTCCTCTGATTTATCTTCAAAGTAAGTTAAATTATAGTTATTATTTTTTTTATTTGCAGTCAAAGCTAAGACTAGTTGAAGTTGTCTCTATTCCGGAATATTTTTATAATATTTTTAATTTAGCGTGATTAAAAAACTTAATCATAAGTCCTTACTACAACTCTCCATAATCTGCTTTTCAAGTTCAAATAACAGTTGAATCAGATCACCACAACAATCCAGCCGTGTATTCCGTGATTCTAGCGAGTTGACAATCAGTCCATTTTCTTTTGCATCCCGTGTATTTCTTAGTTTATAGCGTTTGTTTTTACGATTACCTATTTTTATTAAGTTATATTATTATCGAGTAACATACAGTATATGTTCTCTTTCTTTGAAAAATATTTGAACTTATTTGCTAACATCGCAAACTCCAACAGAAAATAAAAGAATACATAATGGAACGAAACATATTATATAATAGCAACAATGGAAATATGCATTGATTCCGGGTTGGTGGGCTACACTGAAAATTTAATTCTTTCAAAAATGCCATTTAAAAGAAAAGATGTCTAAATGTGAAGACAGAAAAAGTAAACGAGTAAAAAAATAAGAAAGAATAAATTAGTACAAAATAAATATTAATATATATTAAGGGAAACATTGTTAATTATTTCTAATAATTAATTGAGAATTAAAAATTTAGCAAAATGTATTTATATAAATAAAATATTAGTAAATTATACATAAAAAAATCACAAATAAATTTAATTAAGAAACTGTACAATAACTTTAAGTAAAATAATTTTGTATAATAAAAAAATTAAGTATGCAGAAAAGTATTTAAAAAATCATTATAGTATCGATTGTCTACTACATATGGTTTTTTAAAAAGCACGAAAAATTTTATAGTGTTTTTAAACTGAATTTGGTATACAAAAGTAAAGTCATTGAATGAATAATGAACTTTAAAAAAATATTCACTCGCTATCAATAAGAATTCATAGTACGAACACGCTATATTAATGAAAGAAATCAGACAGCAAATTAATTATAAAAATATGCATGATGTTTCAATATTATCCCAATTAGAAATCAAACGAATTAATAAAAATCTTGAATTAAAAAAGGATTCGAATGAATAAATAAACAGAATTCACTAACTTCAAGTGTATAATAAAATAAAGCAAAATAGTTCTCATATTTTGGTTTTTATAAAGAAAATATGACAAATATTATTCGATGAAAATATGCCGAGCACGTGATATTAATTTTATAATGACAATAAAACTATATAATAGAATACGACTAGTGAAACTGTTCAAGTTAATAAGAGTTATTACATGAAGAATGCTCGTTTTGCATCACTTTAATCTTGCGTTTTTGCACCAAGGCTTTACACCTAGGCTCCATTATTAAATGGTTTCACAATGTTAGAGGAAGAAGGAAAACGAGAGATTATTTAGCGGTATTTTGAGCTTTATACTTTCATCTAATTATAAAAGCCACCCAATTGCCCTTTACAAATTAAAATCAAATAATACTTGAAATACTTTTGGAATAATATTGTCGTAACATCTTTAGTTAAATTCTATTAGTGTTTTATATTAAGTTATTCTAATAATTAAAATAAGTAGTGCTCTAAAATTAAAAAATTCGTCAGTCTAAAATTATTTTCAAATTTCATTCTTGAGCTACTTATTTATTTTCTAAATACAGACTTTATTCAGACACAAACAGTTTGCGTGGTAATCTGAAATTAACAGTTTACGCTTTCGATTAGTCAAAATTAGCTATTTAAAACATCTTTTATAAAGATCAAATTAAAATCGAAAAAAATATATTTGCTCTAAAAATTGAGAAGAGAAAAAGTGCCCTGAAATTAGCAGTGCTAAGAATCCCTAGAAAGCTTAATCCTTTGGCAATTGCAAACATAATTTTTTAATCTAACTAACAAGCAAATAAATCAAAAAAATGAATTAATTCCTTACCTTAAGAGCAGTATATTTATTTTCATCTGGTATAGTCGACAGTGATTTAACGAGGAAGACTACTTCGGTTGCTTTCAGATTAAGTTGTAATGCTTGATCAAACACCGCAATATTTGTTATATCACTCTTTAAAAATGATACTTTGACATTAATGCCTTTATATACTTTTCCTGCATTACCACATCCTCCATTCCGTAACTTTTCAGTGGTAGCTAATACTATACTTTCCCAGCCTTGCATTTTGTCCACAAAAGTGACATTCATGTTAAGTACAAATCCCAGTATACCGTGTAACGCACTTAAAAATCCAACAAAGTCATTACCTGGGCCACTGCCTATAAAAGTGATGTTTAAAGTATTTTTAATTTTCAAATAAAATATTTCTAATAGGGGTTGACGCCATAATTCATATATAATCGAATAAACCATTTGCGAATGACACGGTGCATACTGATGTAAATATCCAATACATGAACAGATATTGTTGTAATCGCATTCTCGCGGCGTACGGCCGTTTTTCATGTTTCTGTAGTTGTAAACAATTGAGCTTAATGCTTGTTCAACTCGATCGTTTTGAACAGAGTAACGAACTGTAAGATCACTTACAAGTTCGTCGTAGAAACGACTGATCGCTTCCTTTTCCAATTCCAAATTGAGATAATTTATCACACTCGTTGAAAAGTTTATAAACGCCTGATTTAAATTCATCTCTTGATTTTCAGCTATTGTCTTCACTTAAACAATCTGAAAAAAATTCTCACTCTCAAGATCTATGCGATATTATTATTATTAATAGCAGCAAACAATAAATCTGTAAAAAGCACTAGCACTTCTAAATCCAGATGATCTTTATAATATTTAATTCCACAGTGATTCCGAATAAACATGTTTAGTACCATTATCCTATCTTGAAAAGTATAAAAATTCGTTAAGAACGTATTTTCAGTTGCTACTACTCGAGAAGAGAACGTATAATGAACCAATCAAATCATTCTAAATAATAAAGAAACAATAACAAAAGAATTTATGTTCAAGGTTCATTAGAGTTTCAATTTCGTTTATTGTTGATAAATCGCAAGCAGAATCAACTTTTTCCAGATGCCTGCCACCAACTTAGGAAAAATTTGTTATGGCTGGAGTCGTGGAATAATTCATAATATCTTGTGTCATTTTTATCTTTCAATTCAAAATTAATATATATCTTTAAGCGAGTGTTAATGACTGATAGGTTCTTGGAAATAGAGATAGAGCTTTTTCGTTTGGATTATCGTATAGGTCATTGATTTGATTGAAATAGGCCGTGTTGCTTCAAAACGGGGCGTTAATATAACTAAACTAAACATAATTAGATTAATTGTTTAGTTGCTCTAATTCGCTACATCGTTATATTTATTCAGTACAAATAAAAAAATAGTTTCTGACTTACTACATTATTACAATTGTTTGTTTTCTATAGTAATCATCCTTTTCTTTCAATCTCATGTGTTTTGGGGAAAAAATGGTGGCGGCATCCACTTCATTTTTTGATAGTTAAAGAATGAAATTCCCGAAAAAGCGTTACACCGTTAAATATTTCTTTGTTCTTTCTCATTAAAATAATTTCTTTTCGCTTATTGCCAAAAAATAGTTTAGAAGAATATTTGTATTTTACTAACGAAATATGTTTTATTAGTTTTAATTTCAAATGTCAATACTTGTATACTATACCGTTAGTTGTGAATTTGTAGAGATAAATGTCATTACAATATAAATGAATATAAAACAGAGAAAAAAATAAACTGAAAAAAATTTTCAGAAAAAAAAAAACTTCGTAATAAGAAGAAAGTTGAATTCCAATCGATAATTTTTCATCTTTTGTTAAAGTAGTATTTATAGAGAAAGAAAATATATTTTTATTGATTTTCAAAAACTAAATTTTATTAAATTTCATTCAAAAATGTTTAAAAGGATTTTTAATTAAAAACAAAATAGTAATTTCCTCGCCGTTTACACTATACTTCGAATTGCAAAACTAAATGTTTTTATATTAGCTTGATTCTAATTTTTTTTTCTTCCGATTCTTATTATTTCCTTTTTTTCATAAATCTGAAATAATATTTTAATTCAATAGCTGTTGAAATTTATTTTACTGAGAAAAGAATGAGTTTCATAAACATGAAGTATAAGTAATAATATGCTTGAAAGAATAAAGGAATAATGATGTGTAAAAATATTCCTTCAGTCGTAAAATTAGTATTCATAAATAAGGAATATACTAAAAACTTAAAATGGGGGTGTGGAATTGAAAATATTGGTCACTAAGAGAAAAAAAATCACATCTACAATGCTATCATTCAATTTTTATAATGAACAGAGAGTATTTTGAAAAATATATAATAGAAACAAGAGATGTAACTAAAATTTCTATATATTATATTGATTTTATTTTGTGTATCAGTATTTTTCACATTAAAATATTATGCAGGTTTTTAAAAATATATATTTATTTACATGTGCGCTGATTTTCTATTCAGTGCTATTATTTCAAACAATTTAATTATTTTTCAAGTGATATATAATCGTCACTGCCAACAACAATTGAACTGAGACGATCAATGCAACTTTTATTAAATTCCTTATTATAATGAAAGAATAAAAAACATTTAATTGAAAGTTTTATGACAACTATTTAGTTCATATCATATTAATACAAAGAATAAAGATATTTTGATCAAATAAAAATAAGTTGATCTGATCCATTTCTAATCAAAAAATCTGTTATTTTTATTACAAATTACAGTATATGCGTACTACATATATGTAAAACTTGGATTGAAGAATCAACCATTGAGTTTTTTAACGTTTCTTATTCTTTAGAATTTCATGAATATAGACTGATATTTAGCTTCTGTCTGCATTTCTTTGTCCTAGCCATGGCGAAAATAAAGCGACGAACAAAGTAGGTAAGCAGGAAAAATGGAAGAGAGAATGTGAGTTTTAGAAGAAATACGCTACCTCAGCAATCGGATTCCGTGGGAAAATTCAAGTCAAACTCGAGTTCAACTTCAAATTACAATGAAGATGGAATTTAAGCGATAAGGGAATTAATTATAAGGAGTTTTGGGCGATAAGGATTTTTAGACTATGGCTAGTTATTTTGTGTGCGTATATAAGCATAATTTTGCAGAGACATACCGAAATTAAGAAACTTTTGAAATTTACTCCCATTTATTTTATTTGTAGAAGGGAAGAATCGAGAAAAGTTGTTTCTGTCTGTATCTTGACACAAGTATAAAAAAGACGGAAAATTGTCCCCTTCTTGATTTTGTGAAATTCTGTTAGGGATTTCTTTGTCACGTGTCGACATAGGTAAGCAAATCTTAAATACCTTTTAAAAGGATGAGTGAACTGTTATACATTTTTTCCCATCCTTCTCGGTGTGCGAACCACGGGATCAGCTATTTTATTATTAGATGTATTAAAATTAATTTAAAAAATTGGGAATTGAATCAGGAAATAAGACAACATTTTATAATGAAATTAACAAAGGCTGTTTTAAAATAAAATCAGGAAATTAACCAGAGAAATAATTAAATTAAATTAAGGCATACTCTTGTATATATGAGCCAAATTTTAAGGGGAAGTAAAATAGGGATGAAGAAATATTTTTTTCTTCTTTTGTATAGCACTGTGGCATCGGAAATGAAAAGTTTTGATGAAAAAACAAAAATACTGAGAAATCGAAAAGTAAGCGCTTATATAATCTACAGCTATACTTATAATAAAGCTCAATGTGTGTGTGTGTGTGTGTGTGCGTGCGTGTGTGTGTGTTGTCGCTCTACAGGCCAGACCGTTGGACCTACAGCTACTAAATTTAGTACATGTATATCTTGGAGGTCGGGAATGTGCACTCGGAGGCTTTTTTCGGCTTTTTAATTAGAATTAGAATTAATTAAAATTTAAGCGAAATCTTGATGTTTTTCCGCTATAACTTCCGAAAATATTGTCGCACAAACATGATTTTTACATAAATTTAAAGATAAAAAAATTTAGTTTTCTAATGGTATCAGTGTTTTAATGTATAACTTAAGCTTCTATTTTCAACAAATTTTTAAAGAAATATTTTAACCATGTTTTTTTATCACGTTACTGGATAAAATGAAAGAAAACAATGACGTAAGTTCAAATAAAAAAAACTATCATAAGAAATACTAGAACTACACTAATACTAAAACTATACTATAGAAATGAAACTTTTAGCACATGACTGAATAAAATAAAATAAATATAAAATGTGGTATTTTCTAAAAAAATAAATGCAGAGCAAAGGTATCTATAATCTTTTGCAATATCTAAATAATTAATTCAACAAATCTTCTTTATTTACGTTAAACCTGATTGAATTTAGACAGGATATGCATTGAAATCCCGACTTAATGGCATATTTCTATAATCGTTTGCAATATCTGTATCATTAATTCAATAATTTTTTCCATTTTAAACTGTGATAGTTTCTAAAAAAATAAATGCAAAGCCAAGGTTTCTATAATCGTTTGCAACATCTAAATCATTAATTCAATAATTTTTTTCGCTTTATTTAAAAAACATATTTAATTTTTTGTCAACATAATTTAAAAAAACATTTTTAATATTTTGGAAGTATAACCGATAAATTATTAGAGCATTAACCTCAAAAAGTTTTTCCGAATAAAGTTACTGACTCTTTAACTACTAATAACTGAATATTTTAACTTTAACTATTTCTTAAATTTTGAACTGTATTTAAAGAAAAAATAATATATTTTTTTTATCTATATTTATAATAAAGCTCAATGTGTGTGTTTTGGCGTTCTACAGGCTAGACCGTGGGATCTACAGCTACCAAATTTAGTACATGAATACTTTGGGGGTCGGGAATGTGCACCTCCGAGTCCTTTTATGCATTTTTAAATTAGAATTTGAATTAATTAAAAAATAATCGAAAGTTCAACAGTTTTCCGCTATTACTTCCGAAAATATTTTTGCACAAACATGATTTTTACATCAAGTTAACGATTAAAAAAACTAGCTTTCTATTGGTATCAGTGTTTTAACATATAAGTTAAACTTCTATTTTAAACGAATTGTTAAAGAAATGTTTTAACCATATTTTCAACAATATATTTCAGATAAAACAATAAAATTTAATCTGCAAGAGCACGTCAAAGGGAAAAAATTAGGTTTTATCCCCGTGTTGCCATCATTTTGAAGGAAGTTCAAATTTTAAAAAAATCAACTCTTACTGCAAATTAAATCTAAAGAAATGTAACTTTTAGCACGTGACTGTATAAAATAAAATGAATATAAAGTGTGATATTTTTAAAAAATGCAAGTCAAAGGATTCTATGATTGTTTGCAATATTTAAATCATTAATTGAATAAATTATATTTATTTATACAGGATTGAATTTGTACAGGATATGCATTCGAATTCCGGTCCAATGGCCAATTTGTAAAATATTATTAATAGACATATATATTGTTTAATAATATTAATTTGATCTAAATGAAGTAAATAATTACATTTTATGTAGCTTGAGCCAAACAATGCATATATGAATGAGTTTTAGATTTCTTTATAGTGTGCTCTGTGAGCCATATTTTACAAAATATTTTTATTAATATTTTAAATAAAAGTTGCTACATCAATCAGTCTTCTAAATCAATAGTTAAAACTGACTGATTTATAAAATTAAAGAATATTATTAGGAAAACGTGTTCTTTTAGAGCTTTCCGTCCATTCCGTCTTAAAGAAAATATTAATTTCAGGCCAATCAATGCCCGGAATTACTTCAAAGCTAATGAATATGTGATTTAATTGAAAATTTTAGAACGCTTTACTCATGGCGAACCAGCTGGGCGCCAAAGGCGACTAGTATTCAATAATTTCAGAACAAAGTACATGAAATAAAAATAATAAAATACACAAAAACAAACGTAATATCACGATATAAGATGAGAAAAAGAAGACGGGGAAAAATACAGTAAAATATAAATCAAAATAAAATAGAATAAAGCATAAGAGTAAAGATTAAGATATAGTATAGATAAATGATATTTAAAATAATATTAATAAAAAATGGCATCAAACACTCCAAAATCTTAAAATGTAAGTATTGTACTCTTTAAATACTATTATGAAAAAGAGTCTCCAATATATTTTAAACCATTGGAAATTGGGACTAAATAATAATTTAGAATTCGTAATATTTGTATGCAATGCATTTAATATATTTATCCATTTCAAAATATAACTTATGAGGTTAAAAAATTAGCTATTAGGTAATTATGAGAATGGACACTCTGTTTATAAGTGTGTCCGCATGCACGTACTTTTTCTTCATCGCACTAATGTAAGTTAAGCATTAAATTTCATAATGTTGGACTTATTTCACAAGTAAATAGATTTTATAAGAAAATGCAGTACTAATTTTTAAATTGTAGTTCCCATTTCATCTTTTTTATTACTGAATGACTAAAATTATATACAAAAGCAACATGAATAAGGTTCCTGAAAACTTCATTTTATTGAAAGAAAAGTGAATGTGGTTAGAAAAAAAAGAGTTTATCTGTTTTGTGACAGAGCTTAACAGAATGTTCGCAGAATTTAATTCATCTGATTAATGAAAAGGATCTAGCACTATTTATTCTGCATATCTATTAATGTGCAAAGAAGAAGAAAAAAAGAATCCTTTTTTTTTTCTTTCTTTAAAAATCAAAATAGACAACTTATATTTGAGAGCTCTTATCATTCATACTGACAGGCGTAAAAGCGGGAAACAGACGATAAAATGCTTTACTTTCCACTGGATATGCGAAGTTTCCCGCATTCCTTTCTGGGGAAGAAAGGAGGGGAGAATTTCCAGCTGCCCGCAGATGAGTCATGTTTTAGAGGAAATGCTTGAAGTAATCGTTTGCTCATGACTACTTTTTTCCCCCCTTCTCTGTCCACAGCTGCGACTTTTACTATTAAATTGGAACTTAAATATGGGATTTAAATTCCATGCACCGTTTTTTGCTAAAAATATTGAAAGTCAAAAATATAATTGATAGATTAAATTTATTTTTCAGTAGTCATCTAAAGATTTCTTCAACACAACTTTCCTATTCACAATTCCCCCACAATTCAGAAATTGAACAATTTGTCAAGAGGATGAAAGTGAAGGCATATTTCGAGTGATTAGGAAATAATTTAAACAGCTTGATTGAATTGTAATTATAACACACACACACACACACATATATATATATATATTTATATATATATATATATATATATATGTATGTATGTATATATATATTAGGAGCAAAGATAAATCCGTTGTCCGCCATTAAGATTGTATTGTTTCAATCTGCGTTGCTGCTTTGTTTCGTCTGCAGACTTTTATATTTTTGACAGCTTAAAAAAGGATTTTAAATACAAATCTGCATAACAATTTCAAATCTTTCAACTAATTGGTAATGATTTTTCAGGAAACTGTTTTATAAAAATGTTGTATTTGTTTTGTTAAATATAAAAAAATGGTTTACTATTTCTAAATAGGAACTTTATTATATAACTAGCCGCCTTTGGCGATTAGCTGGTTCGCCATGAGTAAAGCGTTCTAAAATTTTCAATTAAATCACATATTCATTAGCCTTGAAGTAATTCCGGGCATTGATTGACCTGAAATTAATATTTTCTTTAAGATGATGGACGGAAAGTTCTAAAAGTACACCTTTTCCTAATAATATTCTTTAATTTTATAAATCAGTCAGTTTTAACCATCGGTTATGCTTCCAAAATATTAAAAATGTTTTTTTCGGTGATGTTGCCAAAATATTGAATATGTGTTTTTAAAGAAAGCGAGAAAGGGAAAAAAAGTATTGAATTAATGATACAGATAATGCAAACGATTACATAAATATGCCATTAAGTAGGGACTTCAATGCATATCCTGTCTACATTCAATCAGGTTTACCGTAAATAAAGAAGATTTATTGAGTTAATGATATAGATATTGTAAACGATTGTAGAAACCTTTGCTTTGCATTTATTTTTTTTAGAAAATTTCACATTTTATATTTATTTTATTTTATCCAGTCACGTGCTGAAAGTTGCATTTCTTTAGATTTATTTTGCGATGATAATTTTTTTTTTATTTGAACTTCCGGCATTCTTTTTATTTTATCCAGTCACGTGCTAAAAAAACATGGTTAAAATATTTCTTTAAAAATTTGTTAAAAATAGAAGCTTGAAGTATACATTAAAACACTGATACTATTAGAAAACTAATTTTTTTTATCTTCAAATTGATGTGAAAATCATGTTTGTCCGATATTTTCGGAAGGTATAGCGGAAAAACGTCGAAATTTCGCTTAAATTTTAATTAATTCAAATTCTAATTAAAAATTCGAAAAAAGGGCTTCGAGGTGCACATTCCCGACCTCCAATGTATACATGTACCAAATTTGGTAGCTGTAGGTCCAACGGTCTGGCCTGTAGAGCGCCAACACACACATTATTATAAGTATAGATATGCGCTAAAGAACCAAACACCATTTGTGATTTTTATGGCGCCAGAATTTTCAATAAATAATTCTAAACGCAGTGGCGCCAAAAAATCTAAATAAAGATATTCACCGTTACATCTCTAATTAGACGTTACAAATCTGAATAGTTAAGAATGAAATATATATACACTGTTTTTAAAAAACTGCTCTGGGCATCATTTTCCATGGCAACCTCGACTGGAAAAGGAAGAAAGCGTCTCTGATAATAAGACGGAACACTGTTGAATTAAATTTTAAGATTTGTTTTTCTGAACTCAAATTCTGAAATTCTTGCAAAGTAATCAGACTGTTATTTTCTTTAAATAGTTAGTCAATAACTTCCAGAATTCGATGAAATTTATCGTATTTAGTCTGGAGCCAATTTGAATATAATTGAAAAAAAAAACACTTAATAAAAAGCCAATTTATTTTTTCTGGCCAAGAGAAAGAAAAATTCCGAATCCACTTACAACATGGAATTCTGTAATTTGTAAATTTTATAAATTTACAAATCATACAAATTAAATATTGAAATTATTAAAAAAAATAGCTCTGCCTGATTTTTTTTTCATTAAAAGCTCAAAAAATGCATGCATTCGTTTAAATTCTGATGAATTATTTACTATAATTGTAAATGTAATTAAGAAATGAATAAAAATAAGATATTTTCATAACCGGATATCTTTTATTCTTCTTCTTCCATCAAATTACTTAAATTTATATCTATATTTACTAAACTCATATTATGAACATGAATTGTATTGCAAACATGATATATTACAATTCGTGCTACACTGATTATGATTGCGTTGCGGATGGTTAAATTACTGTAATATCAGAGCGACACATTGATTTGGCGAAAACGATCTGCCATGTTTCTCCCGGGTTAGCAGTTATCGCGCACGAGTACAAAACCTTGGCAACCTTAAGGTAAACATTTTCGCCAAGTGCCAGACAGAGTATTTCTCTATAGGGCGGGAAAATCCCTATTCGGCGTGCGCCGGCATTTATTATCCGTTCTTTTTCTGTGATCATAGGTTTCGCATTCAAATTTGCTTTCAGAATGTAGAAGTAGAGTATAATTTTAAGGTAGTGAAAGATTAAAGTTTATTTATGTTATCACGCCATATCAGCATTTTTTGTTCTTGTTTTGAAACCAAATGATAAAAAAAGAAGTAAGTTGTTATCGCATGTTCGTGTGTGAATGATAAATGTAAAATATCATTTAGAATTGCAAGTGTTTGTAGTCTAATTTTTCCATTAATAAATGGCTAGTTTAGAAGAATCCCTTATAGCAAGCGCAATTGAAGCTATGAATATTGAGGATTATTGGCCAACTTTTGACAGCACTGAAGATTTAGATGACGATGATGATAGTGAATATTCTATAATACTTTACTTTTACGAAGAACTTCTCAGCCATTTAATTCAACGCCACAAGGTTCAAGATAATGATTTGCAGCAGGCTATCAAGCACCTTGTTTACAATTATGGTCATGTTGCAAATGGAAAAACACCTACAGAACTGGACTACAATTACCTAAGTAATTGTTTAGGATACTTACATAGATATGCAGCATGTCATACTGCATTAGTTCATAGTATTATGATTAGAATATTTCATAAGTGTCCACCGCCAGCTGTTAGAAGAATATTAGCGCTGAAAAATCAATTGAGCGTTGTATGTATAGGTGGCGGTCCTGGCAATGACTTGGTTGGCTTCTTAAGTGCTATATATGGCAAACATTTTGGTCTATTGGATTTGGATATTTCTGTTGTTGATAAAATGTCCGGATGGGAAACTGTGTTCCAAGAAACTATTCGAAAATTGAGGCTTGGAGAATGTGGTAATGTCAGCAAAATATTTAAAGACATAAATGTTAAAACCTCCTTTTTGCAAGGTGACTTAAAATTTCCGTCAACATGGAGCAACGAATTGAAAGGAAAGCTAACCAATGCAGATATAATGCTTCTTATTAAAGTTCTATCTGTTGTTCCTGATGCAGATAAATTGTGCATTTTAAAGGTATTTAATTTCCTTAATTTTTTTCCATAAGTACATATTAAAATTTATGAATGTAGTTTATAATCACGTATTAATTGGCCACTATTTATTAATTAATTATTTGGCAATTAGTTGATCCATAACCTGTGAAGTTACGAATAAGATGTCTATGTGTGCGGTTTTATAATTGGGTTATGTGTATGGAATGTGCTTTTTATTTATTTATTTTGTAATATAACTTTAAGTATAAAGAGGTAGATTTTGTGACAAAAAGATTGTGTGAGTGTCTTCTATTTTGCCAGTTAAGATACATTCAGAACCCCCCAGAAAGAAACTTCTTTAAAACCATTTGACAAATTGTATTAGATAATTACACAGTGTGACTTCCGTTGTTTCACTTATGTATAGATATTTTTCATTTGAATTAAAATAATTTTAAAAAAATTCTATAGAAGAATGTTTTTATTTACGACTTTTGTGTACAAAGTATGGTTTGTGTACAACCTTTTAAAAGGAGTTTGGTGAATGTCCTTATCCACTCCCCTTTTCAAATTTGGGCTCTTTTTTTCAGTTCGTGTGTATATATGTGTTCCAAATGTAGCAAATTGAATACAGTATTTGTAGTCGTTCGAAAATATTATTATTTTACAGCACATTATATCTTAGATAAAAACAAATTCCTCGTGTCACTTCCTTCATAGCAAACACAAGGGAAAGGAGAAATATTATTCACTTGCACTCAAAACTCTTGCTTATATTACCATATTTTTAAAATAGAAAAACATTACAGTTTTAATTCCTGTTATTCAACAGTTATAATATTATTTCTTCCTCTCTTCATGTTGATGTGACGTGAAAGCTTAGGAAAGTGCGATATTTATTCGAGTGCCATTCACTTTCTGTGACAATTGTTTAAACGTTTAAAGTCCACTAAATCTGGCCTTCGAATCTGGAATCTCCTATTCCAAAAACGTAATCAGCATGCTTTGAATTCCTTACGGAATAGTTTAGAAACTCATATAAAAATCAGTTTTATGAAAACTGTACTAATTTCAGAAATGAAATCCAAACTGATCTGATTATCCATATCCATAACAATATATTTCGAAGTAAAAAATACCTTACAAAAATTCTAGAAATTCGATTTTACTGATTAGCATTTTTTGTTGAATTAAATATGGAATAATTGAATGGTACGTTTTGTTCATTTTTCCTTTTAAAAAGCCCTACTTTTCCTTCAAATCCCGCCTATGAGTTACTTTCTAGAGTGACAGTTGTGTGCTTCATAGTATAACGAAAAAGACCTAATAGCATTTCCGGCGTCTTCTCTTTCGAAATGTTTTAGTAGGATTGATCCAACCACATCCTAAAGTACTTTAGAAGGAGTTGGTTGATCATAAAGTATTTTCTTTATCACAAAGAATACTGGTTGTTTACTAGGTATTGAACAAAATCCAAATGATAAGTAAAATATAATATAAGAAGTAAGCGAAAGTTTCTGTTTGAATAGAAATATAGCTAAAGAAAGTTTACATCATATGTTTGGTTGCTACATAGACCATATTTACTTGTGATTGAATCATTAATTTATTTGAAATTGACCATTTTGTAGGTCGAAAAAAATAAATCTTTCAGAAGCTAATTTCTTCAAAACTTTATATAGAACTTTTTTAAATATTAGTCCTTTATTAATTCTTACTAATTAGGGAGACGAGATTAAAATTTAAAAAAATGTTAAATTAAGTAGACTCTCATAAAATTTATCTTTTACCAAGACTGAGACTTATTCATCGCCATAGTAAAAATAATGTCATTTAATCAATGTGTTTGGAAGCAAACTTAATAAAAAAATTTTGAAAATGATATAAAAATCTAAATAACTGAATAGATTTTCGAATTTGCTCGCTTATGTTGTGGCATTAAAAAGTATCGTTAGTTAAAAACGATATATTAATATTCAGAAAAAGATTGTTTTATCTGAAGTACTACCATTCCTATAGAATGTTTTATTTAAGAAATTATTGATATAATGTAAAGTAATTACTTTTCGCGATATTTAAACATCGCTTGGTTGCAACAAAATTTAAAACTTGTTTGGTACAATTGACATTTTTATGTTTAAATGTAATTACAAGCTACATGATTTTGTTTATTATAATATTTAGTATTAAATGTTTTTCACACTTCAGAATATTTTTATTCCGAACAATACAAAAGAGCATGAACTAATTTGTTTTAAAATAATATTTTAATTGAAATTTTTTTTCTCCAGAATATTGTCCTTTCCATGAAGCCTGGAGCGCTTCTCATATTCATTGATTGCCCTTATCCTTCTGCACAGTTTCAAGCTCTTCAGAAATACTTAGACATTATCTACGAAGCATCTAAAGAAAAATTCCAATTCGATTTCGAAGTTCAAAGATTTGGTTATCCTAATATCACCTCGAGCAGAGCTGTTGTTAGAGTATGCGTGAAGAAATTTATTTTAGGTGAATAAAAAACGAAATCATTACAAATGGTTACAGTATTTCTTTTCCTCGGAATTGGATCTGCGTGTATCTTTCCCACCATCTGATTTCTCCGTATTTAACAAAATATTGGTCGATTTGTACTTCATAGTTAAATGAGAAAAATCTAGTACTTATTTTAGATGTCTTCGCTCCGACGGACTGAATCAAGAATTTAATTTATATCAATACATTTTTTTCACAAGACTGTATACCAAATTTCATCAAGTTTATTATGATATAAAGTAGTAGTATTCATGTACATGATATATTTATATATAGAGATATTATGTGTGTATTTGTAAATATAATTTTGCAGCATGCGTGACCGAGAAGAAACTTTGAAATTTTTAAAACTTTCATTTATTGCATCCTAAGAGGCATAATTTGTGCAAATAAACAATCATAAAAGATGCTTTAGTTTAGTTTGATTATATTAACGACCCGTTTTAAAGCAACGCGAGGGCTATTTTGGGACTGACCTCGTAATTTTGAACCACGGTCAGATGACGAGGACGACACCTGAACTGGCACCCCCCTCTCCACACCACGCCACACCAGCGGGAGGACGTTTGACCTGACAGATTTAAGGTGCAAGAGACCCCCTCACACCCGAAGAGACCCCCCGAAGAGAGCGAAATTGTTTCTTCAGTGCTTTTTACGATAAGATTTTGATGGGAATTACTTCGGCAAGTATTTATTTAGGATAATGAATATGAGGTATCTTGCTGAAATCATTAAGAATTTGCATCCCTTCATTCGGAGTATGAAAAGCTGGTGGCTTCAGCAGTTTGACAGACCGCGTGTTTTATTAATTAAAAAAGGAACTGGATAAGGGAATAAGAGAATATTTTGGAATGA
>JAPMOQ010061158.1:834235-902473 GCA_026543055.1 Argiope trifasciata
TCGCTTTTGAGTTTACTTTTACTCGGGCAGATCGATTTTGTCCAAGATTTGATAGAAATCTACAAATTTGATCCAAAAAATGAATTTCATTTTGGGGTTCATTGAAGTTTCTGAATTGTTTCACGCACAGATAGTGAACATGCATTATTCCAAAAATTTGATTAGAACTTGACATATTTTTCTTACCTTATTCATTTGTAAAACTCACAGTTATAAACGGAACATATTATTTGTTGGGTAGATTGTTGATTAATTCTGTCAGGGCATTAATCGCATCATGATTTTTAACAATTGAATTTCTGCTATCTTAACTTTGATTGCTTCTCCTGCTGCCTTTACTGTGTTTATTTAATAAAGGAGAAAAACAATGAAGGATGAATAAAAGAATTTTCATGTTGAAGTACCGTCAATGTCGTTTTATTCTAAAATGCACTAATAATGAGTACAAGTTTTGAAACGACCGCTGCTGCCATCTATCGGTGAATTAAAAGAATAAATTTTTATCAATAGGTGTCATTAAAAGTTCAATTTCCCTTCTCGGTTGAAGAAATTACTTAAAACAAGTATATGCTATTTTTATAAAACTGTTTATTTATAAGTCTCATTTACAACAGCTCAACATTAAAATGGCTTTTCAAGTGAATTTAAAAATAAAATATTATTTAAGTAAATGCTGTATATTAATAGTTTTATTGAAATAATTTTTTTAAATTTTCATATTTTATAATTATTGATTTAACTTGCGATGAAAACGCTCTGTTGTATGCAAAGCTATATGTACAGCATCCAACTGAAAAACTAATTACTGCTTTTAAAGAAAAATTACTAAGTAATAATTACTAATTGTACAGGAGAAAAAAAAATACAGTGGTGTTCACTGTTAAGAAAGAAATTAAATTATTTTATAAAGCGAATACCTGAGTTCGTTATCGAGACTTAAGTGGTCTTGCTTAATGGAGAAATTTAGTTATTTTTTCGATGTCTTTAAAATAATGCTTCCGATAATAAACAAGTTGTCTTAAATTAATTATCCTAGTTTTACTTCATAGATTTCAAAATTTAATGTGTAAATTATAAAAAATTATCTGTTGTGAACATACCATAGAAAGTTCCTGAATATATTTCCTTCAAAATTTGTTTACAAATGCAACGAAGCATACGATGTTATTAAAATTTTCTTAATTATTAACTCAATATGTAATTTTTTACCAATTAAAAATTATGTTTCTGCAAATAGAGATTGTTTTATCTTCAGTATTACTATTCCAATTGAATGGAATTTTGACAAATATTTTTAATGATTTTATTTATTTGCCCTTTAAATTGTCATTCTCAATATATTATTCCCACTTATTAATTATTTTATTTTATAATTCTTGTCAACAATTAATTATCTTTGAGAAGTGAGAAATTTGTAGTACAGTTGAATGATGCTTAAAGGGAAGTATCAATCTATCGCTGAAATTCAAATGAAGTCAAAGAAAATAATAAGCTTTTGCTGGTAATAAAAGATGTTTGGTGATCTAAGAAACTACAAGGTATTTTTAATTCATCAGAACTGATGAGTAAATTAAAAATTTAGTAAAATTCTTTCGCTATTAAGTTATATGTTTCAGGAATATTACCTTTTAAAAACCTTTAGTATCATTTTATTATTTCAAAATAATTATCTTTTTTAAAAAAAAATCATTTTTTTTGTTTATGTTTTATTTCCATACTATTATCTTATTTTAATAAAAAAAATTTCAAAATTATTTCTGCATGTGATTTTTATTAATATTTCTTTTGTTCAAAATCGAGTATCCAAGAAAGAAAATTATTTATCGTATATATCAGCAGAATTCTTGAAAAACATTAAAAAGAAGTGTTTAAAAACAAACATTTATAACTGAAAAGACTATTAATTTGTTTGTTATTAATGAAAGAAGTAATTTTCTATTAATTAATTCCCTTAAATTGTTTATTAAAATCTCTTATACTTCGAAATTTTTGAAAAAAATTTAAAATGCATACAGTGGCTCAAAAAATTGAGAATACACCTTACTTTTGCTTGATAAATCCAACTTTGAATATAAATAACACATTACCGAGAAGTGCAAACATGTTTTTATTTTTATACATAGCAAATGGTTTAATTTACAGAAAAAATAAAGAAAAATCAACGAAAAACTTCTAAAATGAAAATTATTAAAAGCATTTTAAATAAACATACGCAGATTTTTTGCCTCAAAAAATTGAGATTACACCAATGAAATTTTTGTAATATCTCACTTATAAAGAAAGGATCTATATTTAGTTGCATGTCTTTTGGTTTTTATAATGACCAATATACGTCGTGGACCAATTTGACCAATTTTTGGTGGTATCTGAAGATACTTTTACCCCATTTTTCTTGCAATCTTTTCTTTAAATAGATTTTGTTTCTTATTTTGTATTTTTGAACCATTTTTTCGAGTATGGCCCAGGAATATTCAAAGGTATTGATGTCGGGGTACTGTGGTAGTGTGTGTAACTGCTGTTTACAATGAGAAAGACCATATTTTGACGTTATGTACATTCTGTTTGGGATCGTTGCCCTGGTGAAAAATAAAATTTCCATCTAAACCCAAATTTTTAACACTTTTATTTTGATTGCTGCCAAGTATATCCAAGTAAACCATATGGTTTATAATGCCATCTATAAGAATTAAATTTTCAACCTCGGATGAAGCCATGCAACCTTAAATAATGATTGAATCACCATGTTTCATTGTTGGGCTTCCATTTTTTAAATCCAAAACACAATTAGGCTTTCTTCATTCAGTGTGACGGCTGTCAGTGCCAAAAATTTTGTGTTTTATTTCATCACTAAATATAACTTTCTTCCATAAGATATTGGTCTTCAATTGATGAGCTTTTGGAAACTTCAAATGCTTTTTTCTGAATTTGCAAGTTGATGAACGGTTTATCTCTAACGATGTGACTTCTATATCCAGCTTGTTACTTCACCTGCCTATGGTTTGAAAAGTTACTGCTGAATGTTAGATGAACCATATAGTGGTAGCAATCTAAAGAAAAACGTTAAAAATTTGTGTTTAGATGGATTTTTTTTTTTGGTAGGATAACGACCGCAAATATTCATATGATATCGAAATATGGTGTCTTTTTCATTGCAAACAGCAATTACACGCAGTACCCCGACATCAATGCCTTCGACTATTCGTGGGTCATGCTCGAAAAAAGGGTTCAAAAACACGAAATAAGAAACAAAACCCATTTAAAGGAAGTGTTGCAAGAAAAATTTGGCAAAATATCTTCAGATACTACCAAAAATTGATCATATATCGTTAGATGGCCAACATTTATCGTTAGTTGGCCAACATAAATCGTTATCGTTAGTCCACTAAATTGCGGCATATGAAGGCACTACTCTAACTTCACTTTTTGCCGCTTTTTTCTAACAGAAATGGCTGCTAGGAAACATTCTGTGATTGGTATAGAGTATATTCCTGATGACTTCTCAGATTCCGAAAGCGATTTTAGTGTTGAAAGTGATATAGATTTTTTCTGATTGCTCCTAAAATACAGATGACTGATCATGATTCTGTAAACTTTCAAAGCGTTAAGCAGTGGTGCAAAGTTGATTATGAAGAATATTCCTTCTCCTTAAATTTTATGCATATTACATTTTTATATTATGCAGTAAGTAGAAATTAACTTTAATTCAACTGGAATTTGTATATTTTTTTGGGGGGTTATAGCATTTGAAATTGATTTTTTTGACAACTTAGTTTCTCATAATAAAAATCGATATAAAAAATATTTAGAAACAAAAATTGTATTTCTCAATTCTGCAATATATATAATTATAAAATATGCAAAGGGAAAAAAAACATAAAGTTTGAAACGATTTCAGATCACAAATTGGGCAATCAGAGTGTGAATAGGCATTGTAAAATTTTATCTTATGTTAACTTCACATTTAAGCTATAAAGAAATTTCCTATGAAGAAGTATTTATTGTCTTGCAGGATTAGAGAAGAAAAGATAAAAGAGAGATGAGACGATGTTCCAGACTAGTTGATAAAGAAAATTTGTGCCATATTCTAGTCCAAAATGGATTTAGCTTTTCGGCTGCGATCAAAATGTTATATAATTGAACAAATGCTATAAAAGTAAGACAATTGTGTCTGTGTTCATTTTTGCTTTGAAGAAAAATCGTTTTGATGATGCTTGCTGTCAAGAAATCACTTGGGAAAAACCATTGCATGTTGCAAAAGAAATTCAGTATGGTATTCATGTTATAATATTCATACTTCAGTAACAGGTGAAGGGTTGCAATTTTACCTTTTCTGTCTCTAAACTGTTTTTGGAATTGTTGTGTTTAAAGATGTTGTATTTCTTTTATTTACAAAGACAAGTTTTGGCAGAGGTATAAGGGTTTTACAGAGGTATTTTGTAGTCTCTTGATATGGAAATGGGAAAAGTTCGTTTTCGACTGAATACAAAAATGACTCCAGTACAAAAGGCAATGAATATCTAAATATATAATTATTACTTAAAATTTGTCCATTTAATTGTGTAATTCCAGATTATTTAATATTTTTAAGAATATTTTTAAAACCTGATTCACTATCTGGAAATATTTACTGTAAAGTTTACTGTGTATTTCACTATCTGTATGTTTTTTATTATGTTGATGAAATCCAAACTAATTCCATAATTTCATCAAATTACGAATTTTTACAACTGGATTTATGTTTTTATTCTGTAAAATATAAGTATGTAATGGTTTATGAGATTAATAGGTTATTGTTCATAGTAAACACTGTCTTCTCTACGAATAATAAATATAAATCTCTCTCTCTTTTTCTATGTGCGTGCGCGTGCGTGTGTTTGTTGGTGCTCTATAGACCAGAGACTTGGTCTTACCAAGTTTGGTATAGATGTATTTTCCAGGAATGTGTACTTTAAAGTGATTTTTTTGGAAATTTTAATATGAATTTTATTTAATCAATAATCGCGCTTGCTGAATTTTGATTTTTCTGCGACAACTTCCAAAAATGCTATAGTCCCAAAATTAGTTTTATACCATTTAAGATTTCAAAAATTCAGTTTTTAATGATATCGAATATGATTGTCCTGCAAATTGATCTTGAATTTCGGCAATTAATTTTCAACAATGGAGTAAGTATCGGCCAAGGTTCTCTCACTCCATAGGGCGATATTCTGCCAAATCTTGCATCTCGGGTTCCAAGGTCGTACCCAGACAGCATTGAACGGAAGAAAAGGAGAGGGACGGGGTGTGAAGAAGCAAAAAGAGAAGAGGGGAGGATGCCATGTCCAGTAGTATTTGTTGAAGGATAAGAAATTAAGAAAAGAAATTATTCTTAAATTACCGAAGATGTACATTTCATAACAGTTAACCTATGTACATAATGTAAATTTATGCAATTTAACCTATAGCTTAGAATTTTGGCGTTTGGGTTTTGTTTATACCGAATATGCAGTTGGCTACAATACATGAAATGACAAATTAACAGAATGATCTACCTGGGCAGTCGAAAACGCTGAACTCGGTTTATTTGGACGGGAAAAACTTTACTAACTGAATAAATTTTTGTCCTGAAATTCAAAGCGTTTTCATTTTTTTTTTAATTATTTACCTGATCACATGATTTTCCTCTATTATTGAAATCTAAAGAATTTTGTTTAATATCTGTGTAGTTTATAAGACGAATAAAAAGTGAGATACCGCAAAAGTAAGATAAACCTTAAATTTACTTTAACAGGGCTACAATGTGATGCGACTGGTCTTCATTAGAAAGATTATGTATAGAAACAACTAAAATAACTGGATTTTAACGGTCTGATAACTTGACTGAATCATAAACATGAAGGTACCTCTGAAAGATTTTAATGAAACACTAATTGCCAAACACGAAACGTAGTTTGAATCGGAGTTGTGATGTGCAAATTTTGGGCACGAAAAACATTACCCAACAACATTCGTGATATAGTTTTCTTTTCTAATGATCCTACAATTAATGATTTCTGTTTCATGTTCTGACAATTTCGAAAAGAATATTCTTGTATTTAAAAAAATGGAATATCGGCAACAGATTTTTGGTCTAAACCTGTTTACGGAATACTTCCTTCGTTTTTTTATATTTTAATCTCTTCTTTGAGATAATCAACGAGCAAGAATTTTATAATAATCTTGAAGGGTATTTCCACTTTGCTGGTGGTGGGGGATAGCAAAATATTCGAATTTTTGGTTATCTAAATGCTTTGTTAAGCTTCTAAGGTCGTTTTCGGTTTTATAAATAGCATGCATAAACCCATCTTTTCGGTTTGCAACTCTCAGATGTTTGAACTTCGATAAGACGTTTAACTATCGTTTGGAAGCTGGGGAGATTCTTTATGATGACTAAAGTGACTTTAGACATTACAGTTTAGTTAAAACTTTCTTAAAAGAGTTCGCTTTTAAATTCTGCTAACAAACTAGCTAGCTACTAAAGGCGATTAGTCTTCTTACACAGATGAGTGCTTATTTTCTTTATGAACACAGCAGCCCTTTACAGACCTTGGCTGCCTTAACCACGCGCACTTTCCTAGGCATTCTATACCCTGCAACTTCCTTCAAGTTCTTTATCTTCAGAACATTGATCTTTTACCACAGCTTCCGGCCATCTAGTTGAAGGTCCTCCTCTTGTCCGGAACTCCATAGGATTTTTTAAAGTGGATATCTTGAGGGCTGTTTTTTCAGGGCTTCTTCAGATATAGTCGAGACATCTTAACCAATTACTCCGGATAAGCATTGCTATCTGGTTGCCTATAAGGTTTGGGTAATTCAAAATTGAATCAAGTTCCCCAACGTCTTCTTTCTAATATTGGACCAAATATAATAAGGATTCTAAGGATCTTTCTCTCGAATATGTTTTGAGAACGCTGAGTGTCCAGGTTGAGTCCAAGTTTCACTTACATAGAGCAGAACAGGCATAATGAGAGTTTTATAAATTGTTATTTCAGTTTTTCGGCTGATTAAGTTAGATCGCAGTGGTTTCTTTCAATCCAAAGAAATATTTATTTGCTATTTTTATTCTTTTGTCAGTATTTGCTCTGAGTGCAGTCGACCACAACAAATCCTGTCGATAATGCTACGTTCAGTGGTGGCAGGATGGTCGGCTGTATGCAAGAAGAAGAAGTATCTGCTCTGAGTTTATTATTGCCATTATTTATTGAACTTCGAAATCATAAATCCGAAAGTATGACCATTAATACACAGAGGAACACTGTGATTTATAGTTTAGGGCGGGAACTCCATAAATTTAATTTTATATTCGTTGATGGTAACGCCCATATTTGTGGCAGAAGTTTCCAAATCTTGAAAGGCTTCTCTCGATGAGTGCTTATAAGAAGATAATATTTCGTGGGATTTTATTAAATATACGAGAAATGAAGAACGTATAAAATCCAACTGATATGTATAAATTGAAAGGAGATTATCTGTAATTTCTCACCTTACAGATTTGTAATGTAATTAGAGAAAATATGTTTTCGCTTCTAAAATGCTCAAAGAATTCTTTGCAGTATAGTAGAAACCACTCGCACTGAATAAACCGTAATTCTGATTGACTGGAAATTATAGGTTTGAAATTGTGTGTAAAATTGGTTAGATAGTAAAATAAAAATTGATTAGATTGTAAAATAACTAAAAGCAAGAAAAATGACTTTATATTATTTTAATGTTTCTCAGAATTTCGTTAAAATTTTATTTATTGATATATTTTACTATCGCTATTTATTTTATCGCCGTTTCAAAAATAGTCTTTTATAATGCTGTATAAAATTGTAATGTTTTTTTGTGCATTCTTCCCAAGAATTGTTTTTTTTTGTTGTTGATATTTAATACTGTATATTTCATCACTATTACAGAGTGCTTATTTCATTTTGCTTTCAATATCAGAAAATCCAAGAATAAATTAAATTTAGAATACTTAAGTATTTTCTGGTAATTTTAGATATAAATATAAAAATTACCGAAATGTTTTTAATACAAGAATTATTTTATATCCTAAAAATTATTCCGGCTGTGTTAGATTTCACTCTCTGTTGTTCCGTTGTATTTAAAATTCATAGTTATCCTTTTTAATGACATAATTTCTTCGAAGAAGAAAGGAATACTGTTCTTTTCAATATTCTGAGAGGACAACTTTTGGCCGGTTTTATCGCACTAAGGGGTGTTACGGAAAGATGTGCACCATTTCTGGAATTTACTTTACCAGCGGGTGACCGAGCTCCGCTCGGAGAAAACAGGTATCGAAGCTAACTCGAAGATTTAAATTTTCAATTGTGATTTATCAAAACAATACATGCCATAAGAAAAATTGTGAAACCATTGGTGAAAAGATAACCGGTTAAAGTGCACCATTGTAAACTATTCTAAACAAAGTTAGAGTTTGGAAAGGGAACTATTCTATACAAAGGTAAAGTAAAGGTAAAGATTGAAGTGTGTTGAAGTTCAATATTTTTGACAAATTTATTTAGAAAAACCAAACATATATACATACATAAGAAACATATTATAAACCTATAACAGCATAAACATAAAACTTTATTAGTTCGCCATATTGGCTATAGATGGCAGCACGTTACCGCTTGAACATTTAAGTAGCCATTATGGCGAACTAATAAAGTTTGAAAATATCCTATCTGTAACTCCGAACTGCTCGACCGTAGCGCTTCAAAACCGGCGCCAATTGATTCCTCGTGGCCAAAAACCCCAGACCCCCAAGTTTACCGGAGTTTATTAATTCTGGGGCGATTTTCGACTTGGCAACCATTCCTCGTATTATAGTATTAGATTGTTCAATGTAAGCATCTGCTTTCCTATCATCCCTATTTTGCCGAATTAATCCCATTTTAGCGCATGCGCAAAACCGTGGGAGATTTTAGATTCCTTTGGCAAACAATAGTAGTAACCTTTTTAATGTAAACCGTTTAGGAAAGAGAAGCAATAATAATAATAATAATAATAAATTGTAGTAGAATTAACCGAGTGACATTGTGTGATTTTTCGTATATTAATGGATAGATTTGAAGATGTAGATCTATTGGGAATATAGAAGCACTATTTTTATGGCACCTCTGGCCTGAATCATTTTTAGATGTTATGCAATAAAACTTCAAATGCTCAAATTCGTAGAACACGACTGCAGAGTATTTACACATTATAAAAACTATTTGGATAAAGAATTTTAAAAATCTAATTCTTCTGGAAACAACATTATTATTTAAATTAAAAGCATATCCTAATACTTTTAAATCCATTCTCTTTTCAAATGTTGCATGTAAAGATTCTGTGAATTCAATGATATGTTTATGCACTTTCCAAAACGAATGATTCCGGTCTCAAAATGTCATGAAATACTTGATATTAAAATTTATAAGTTCAAAATGTGCAACATTCTCAAACGGAAAAGAATAAATTGTGAATCATTACTTTTATAAGGTAAGACGATTCCTAAAGAATACCCGAAAAAAGTACGTATTGCTTCAAATAATTTTAAAGCGAAAATGATAATTTAAAAAAAAATCCGCTGGCTTGAAAATCAATTACAAATTATTTATAGATATCTTTAGTAATTACAAATAAAATACTTATTCAAGTCTTAAAACTTAAAAAGCCAAAGAAAAAAATATATAATGTTCCCCATATTATGTCGAGATATTGACAAAACAATGAGCAGTCTGTAGAACTTAGTATGAAAACTATTTAATAATGGAAATACATTGTGACTTCTGATGAAAAATCGATTTAGCAAAAGTACCACAGCGAAATTTTTTATTTCTTATTTATTTATTTATATTATCAAAAAGAAAAAGATTACAAACCTTGTTCAATCAATGCATAGAAAGTTTCATTAATTGAACAAGGTTTTTGATTGCCATTAGGAGTCTTTCACAATGGGAAATAAATAAAATAAAAAAAATAGGAAGAATGAAAAAAAATATTGAAATCAACTTGTTATCAAAAAAATTTATATCTGACATTTTAAAAAAGAAATTCTATGTCTATATTTCAGTGCTTTTAAAAGAGCGAAACTTCATAAAGTCGAAGCTGTATGTCATTCTACAGGTAGTGTCACGGCATTGCTGGAAAGAGTGGAGATTGTCACAAATATAGCAATCTATCATATATATGCTCATATAATGCCTTTTCCATCATATTCCAGCTAAGTCCTCTAACATTTCACCAGTGGACTATTACGAAAAAGCTTTTTCTGAACGCAACTTCACCTTGTTTGATGGACTCTGGAAATCAATAAAAGAGAAATGGAAATCGATACCACTAGAAATTTTACAACCAACAATTTTATTTTGAAAATCATGATGCAGATCTATAGCCCGGAAAAAAAGCTAGTATATCAAATATTTTTGAAAAACAGTATTCACATTTTAAACATTCATTAAATCACATTGATATCGATCTAACAATGTATAACACTGTATATGGATATTTTACAACATTGCTGTCAGTGATTATCAAACTCGAATATAATCACAATTGTATAAATAAACAGGGTTATAGACCACATGATTATTTTAAAGGCATCCAACTATATAAAAAACATAAATTTGGATTAAAATTTCCATATATATTTTTTATAGTATTAAAAACTGGATACTTATCTATTTCCAATTATACCTTTTTTGTATTTATGCCAATTAGAAGCCAAGTTATTACTAATTATTGACATGTAAGTGATGCTTATTTATTTCAAAGCTTTAATGCTTTTTCTGAAGAATGAGATTTTCATAACTCTACTGCACAAGTATCCTCATATCATAAAAAATTATAATATCTTAGTGAAACTTAATAGTGCGCGTTATGTTACTTATAATATTATGAACTATGAATAATATGTTTGCATTAGAAGTGGATTTATGATTGTTTAATGTAAATATTGAAAAAATTTCAAAGTAAATTAATTTTACTTTGTAACAATACATATGCAACTATTTTTCTAAGAATTGTGTTCAAAAATTAAATTTTTATGTAGAAATGAAATTATCTATGTCTACACCTTCTGACCTAAATTTGATCTGTATGTATAAAGGAAAATTTGCATGTGTATTTGACAGTATATATGCGTATTTATGTGCTACTTTGTGGCCTAAAATTTCCAAACTTGATACAAATGCGCTTTGGAGAGTGGGAATAATAATATAACGGCGATTAAAATTCTATTCAATTTTAATAAATTAATGGAATTATAAATTTAGTTAACTTAAAACTAAAGCGCATTTGTACCAAGTTTGGAAATTTTAGGTCAAAAGTTAATACATAAATACACATGTATATACGCATATATATTGTCAAATACACATGCATATACGCATATATATTGTCAAATACACATGCATATACGCATATATATTGTCAAATACACATGCATATACGCATATATATTGTCAAATACACATGCATATACGCATATATATTGTCAAATACACATGCATGCTTTCCTTTACACATACAGATCAAATTTAGGTCAAAATGTGTATATCATTTCATATGTTACACAAAAAAAATTCATTTTTGAACTCATTTCTTAGATAATAGTTACGCATGTAATGTTACAAGTAAAATTTAAGGCTGCAACAATTTTTTTCTCAAAAAAAAAAATCCTAGTTTTTTTTTAAATGAATGCTAATATTTACATCAAAATATTCCTTTTCTTCAAAAAATAAATTTATATTTAAACAAGTTCACTTTTATTCATCCTTTTATTGTTATATTAATAAAAAACGTTATGTAAAAATTGAACAAAATGAAAATAAGTATTAAGTTTAAAGCAGTAGAACCGAAAAGCAAGATATGAATCCGGCCTGAAAATTTTCTCAATGGTCACTGTCAGACAGGGATTCAAACCAGGAATTTTTTTCTGTAAGGTGTCTGACTTTCATCCAACAAATTGACCCCCTCGTGACCCGAAAATTCCTGGAAATTGAGGTTTTAAAGATAAAATTAGTATAAAAAAATTGAGATATACAAAAATTATGCAATAACATTCATTTGTGTTTTATTTATAGCAGAATTAGTGCTCTCTAAATACAATGTATCTTTTATTATATAGGTTCAGTAATTATTTATCGGTGAATTTCATAGTGATTATTTTTCTATTGGTACGAAAATTATATATATATATACATATATATATATATATATATATATATATATATATATATATATATATATGAAAAATGTCCTCCGAAATAGTCAAATACCCTAAGTGGGCTTCACAACAATATATTTAAAAAGTTTAGTTCCATGATTTTATACTCATACGCTTCAAGAATTTACCAAGTTTTGTTTACAGCTCTGCTTTGATTTTATATCATGCCAAACGCCTATTTATATAAATAAATATAAAGATTATAGCCTTCTCACATGTGACTTTCGTGCACGTTTCATATTGTTCGTTCAAAATACTCTACCAATCAAGGACAACTACCATATATAGAAAAGAGAATTTCGTAATACTGTAGTGACAAAGAAATGCTATATATGAATTACCAGAAATGGGAAAAAAAATTTATAATACCTAATAATAAAATATCGATAAGCCAATAGAAAACCTATTATAAAATGTTTTACTGTGCGCTCTTAGTGCTTTTAATTTTCGATTTGTTATTTGTTTAAGATAAAGCTTATTTTCAACAATGTTATTTCAGATCTTTCTATGTGTAGAAAACTTCATTTTCCGACAGAAGCTCAGTATTAAGGAGTAAAAGAAAAACGTAACCGATCCTGAATGAAAACAATTTTTTTTTTGTTCTTTCATTCAATTTAATTGCTAGATCTTTTATAATATTTGCAGTCATTTACCTCTTCTACATTTAATCGAAAAAATTTCATTCTGTATAAAACCGCGATAAAATGTAGTGATATTCAGTCTTATTAACAATTTTGAAGTGAAACAAACGCTATTTGACAACAGTTCATAGTATAATAACTTAATGAAATTCGGGAGTTTTTTTTAAAAGTTACTTGGAAAGCAGTTCTCCATCATAAACAGCATCAAATAACGTAAGTTTTTAAATATATATTTTAGTTTATTTTTTTTTAATAATTTTTTTTTTGATATTTTTGTGTATTTATAAAGGAGAATATGCACGTGTATTCAGTATACATGTGTATTTATGTCTACAGACCACAACTTTTAACCTAAATTTGATCTGTTTGTATAAAAGAAAACATGCATGTGTATTTGGAAGTATATATGCGTATATGCATGCGTATTTATATACTACCTTTTGACCTAGTATTACCAAAATTGGTACAAATGCGCTTTGGAGGGTGGGAATATGCCAATAAGGGCGAATATGTGCATATTCCCACATATTCGTATAAGTAGGAATATGCACATTAAAATTCTATTCAATTTTAATAAATTAATGGAATTAGAAATTTAGTTAATTAAAAAGCATTATTTTAATGTGGGAATTTTAAATAAACATCAATAATTTTATTGGTTTATAATATCTGTATGATACCCGCATCTCACCAATCAGTGGTATGTTAATCATCTAAAAAAGGTAAATTATGAATTGATTTAAAAAATAATGGAAATGTTTTAATATTTTAATAAAACCAAAAGTATTTATATTTTGAAAAATCATACTCATTTTAAGGATAAATCTGAATCAAATTATTTATTTTCTCGAATTTCCTGCAAACAAAAGTGCGAATATTATTGTTTAAATATGCTTTAAATGTAGGTGAAGTGAAACTCGAATATTTTCCCTTTGCTTTTTTCCTTTTTTATGGCCCAAATATAAAATTACGATTTATTTTTCACGTTGAATAGATTTTAATATAAGGTTATTTTCATTTCAGAATCAGGCAATGGTGAAATTTTTTAAAGTAGGCCTATTTCAAAATACTTCTTCCCTTTTTGGTGATATAACTGGGAGCATAAAGATATTGACAAAAAATTAGATAAATGCACAGTACAATAAACAAAATACTATAAGAGTTTTAATATAATATTATTTATATGTCTATGAAGGTTTGAAGTTTAAAAATATTTTGTTGGGGAAATCGTGAAGGACATAATTACACAATTAATTTAATTGAAACTTTTAGGAACTATTAATCCCGGCTGACCAACCGGTTGCCAAAAGCTCTAGTATTATATACATTACTAATAGTAAATATCTTTCTTATGTGCACTTTATCGCTGTTATATAATAATGAGAACATTTTTTAAAACAAAATTAAAGGCGAATCATACCTAAGATATAATGCTACAATGTTTTGAATTTCGAATCTCTTTATCATTGTGTGTGTGTGAAAAACTGACTAATAGCTTACAGAAGTACTTCAAATTTTTTTAAACCTGACTGTCCGAGCCACTGTTATAAAAAAATGCAAAATACTTGCGAGAAGAAAACAGGATTCAGGAATTTCCATATATATATATATATATATAATCTATTTTCTAATTAAATATACAAACATACATTACTAAACTAACTTGGTTTAGTCACAATATAAATGATTTAATCACGCTTGGTTTTAAAATACAGGTTATATGCATTAATAAATGAATAATAGTCTGATTGATAAATTGATCCTTTCGCTTTGGATGTTTGTAGTTGGTAAGATGTTGTGAATAGTTGATAGTTGTTTCATATTTCTACAAGGCCTACCCTTACACTTCTCCCTGGAGTGAAGTGTTTTTTGTTTATACTGTTTATAAATCTTGGATTGATGAAAAGGAACGGCAGCTATTCTATCAATTCTTAGAAGAGAAAATATTCCAATCCAACCGAATTTTCAGGATAAATATCAAAACGTATAAAAAATAAATATCAGTAATTTTATTAGTTAAAATTGTTGTGTTGTACATTCAAAACAAACCGTTTTATTTACTTTCGGATAGCACGCCGGTTTAGGGAGAGGGAAGAGTCGATAAGATTCAAATACCAGATTTTCGATTTCAAATAAAAAGTTCTTTCAAATGTTAATCTGAGGGAAAATTTAAATTGGCAAGTTATAGCTATTATATCAAATTATAAAATAAGCTCACAAACTCTGTTGTTGTTGTTACTTATGGCACTTTACAAGCCCACTGACTGTTAGCGATTTAAGTCTAAATTAGCATCCCTTGTTTTTTCAATAGCGCCAACTAGGGCCAAGAATACGACTTAGCTATTTCATGCTTCACATTCGCTTGCACAACTCCTTTTTACATTCGGGCACATTCACACTATTCACTGATAGAACACAGAATAACAACCGTACCTGAACAGAGACTCGAACCCGGGACGCCCAGATCATGGGAAAGACACGCTACCCTTCTGCGAGGATGCCGGCCCGACAAACACTAAAATAAACTAATTTATTGGCAAGTAAATTTAAAAAAAGATGTAAATACGGAGCTAAATTTTTGGAATTCCAATGTACATACTACAAAGAAAGAAAATATGTAGAAATTTTAAATAGGTATTTGTATTATTTTTTAAATTGAACCTTCTCGAAGAAAGCAGGACTTTGGAAAAATGATTAGAAGTAATTTTTATATATTTGAATTTGCGAATAAAAAATCTCTTATTCTAAATGTATTATTGTTCTTGATTCATTTGTTAATTTCGAATGTTATAATACTTTTACGTAATGAGTATATCATAATAGTAAAATGTTATTAAATGATCATTATAGTAAAATATTATCCTAAAATTTTTAATAGCTAAATTTGAAATTAACATTTGATTGTCAAACAGTATGCTTGAAGACATATTCTGCTTAATCAGTTTAGAGCCCAGTCATCATAGAGAAAGATTTAAAGGGGGAAAAATGAAATGGATTATTAATGGATTAATAAATGGATTATTTTCCTTTTTTTTTTTTTTTTTGAAAACTGATTATTACCATATTAGATACAATCCTAAAATAACACTTTTAGAATTAGACATTTTTTTTTCGAATTCGAGTAAATAGAAGACTTACAACTGATTTTATTTTCAAAAATAATGTTATATATCTGAAATTTTTTATCGTTTACCCTCTAGTTAAGTTCCCCCGGGGATCACCTCGTAATTGAGTTTGAGATGTTTCCCGCATGGAGGGTGGATCTCACCAACCTGGTGGTTACACAGAAGGTGGGGGATCTGGCTCCTCCCATTGATGAAGGGAGGTACTTCATACGAGGAGGGTTGTGCCGTGAACGGTGATGGCCCTTAGGACTCAACCACAGTTCCCGCCAGTTGTAGCGGCTGTCCGGTCATTCAGTTATTTTACCGAGTGCCTTCGGGTGGGACGGAGAGTCAGTAATATGTCTTTCCCTACCATTAATCTGTACTTAAACGAAATTCCAAAAATTTTAGACAGATAGAAAAAATTTGATATCTTTTTCCTTCAAATTTACTATTTTTAAGAATTTATTACTGTTGTGACTTTACTGTCTTAACATTCGAAGGTACATTTCTTAAACCTTTCTTAACACATCTAACTTTCCTAGATCATCTTTTTCCCCCCCTTAGACAAATATCCATTTATTAAAATGTAAAAAAAAAAACCTACATTTTATCTTTTTTTTTACTGAGTTCCGTAAATAATAAAACATAATGTCCAGTTTTGAATGGCCAGCGCAACATTTTAAAGCAACTATTATTGCGTATTTCTTTCCGTCAAAGAGCAGTTCTACAAGACTATTTAATAGGAATAAAACTGCATATTATGCAAATTATTTTATTTTTAAAATGCCACAAAAATGAGTTTTGTGCTATTACATGTTCTAAAGTTATTAAAAAAATTTTAATAAAAAAATTACGATTAATATAAAGAAAATACAGTTTTGTTAATTAGCACCTATTAATTAAAAAATAAATGCCTACCAAATTTGGTGACTTTTGATACAATGATCTGGGCAATAATGCATATAACATGGCGATAGTTACAATAGTATCTAGTCTATAAACATTATTTAAAAAAATGAAACAATTCTTATTTTATCTTCTTCATTTTTTTTTACTTTCATACACGAATAACAGAGATTTATGATACGAACAAATCTCAAAATTCTCGTAACTGTGTAATTACATTATTAAATGAATTATTATTAATAAGGTTGGAGAAATCAGATTTTTCTCTGTGGACACAGCACTTACTCTAAATGCGATTGATATGAATTGAATGATATTTTATGACTTTTTCATGACGAATTTTATGTGATTGTCATAAATAAAATTCATTCATGAAAAAAAAAAAGAATGAAAGGAAATGTAAACAATATCATAAAATAATAATAGTATTATTATTATTATTTTATTAACAGCCTAACAATTCAAAGACAGGAATATAAACCTATTAATCAAGTAAAAATTCGCTGCTATATATTCGGTAAAGAATCCTTCTTTTTTCATTTAGAATTTTGAATTAAATATTGCAACTTTCAACAAATTCGACTTCAAGATTCGGTGGAAAAATCCATATTCTACACTTTTATTCCGAAAAATACATTTTTTTTTCTGTTTTTTTTTAAAGATCATAGCTCGAAAACTCTTTGAATTAGGGAGATTAAATTTCGTATTTGAATCTTCGTCTTTATATTTAAGTTGCGGACTCGTATTAAATTTTTCTTTAAACCATTTTTAAAAAATTAATCTGCCTTTATTCGTATCCAAAAAACTTCAAAAATAGAAAGACGAAATTCTGTATATTATTTTACAATCAGAAGTATAGATACGTATTAAAATTTGGATCAAATCTCTCAATGGAGTGGCAATTATCCAATTTTCATATTGATGTGTGTTTAACGGCGAAAATTGAAAGACGCAATTATATAAAGGATATTACGTCAGATTGACCATAACAAAATTTCTATCCCTATTTGCAGCCAAATGATGGAAAAACGAATGCTCTAGAAGTCATATTCGATGATGAAATACACACAAACACACATTTTTTTTGGCTAGATATTTTTAAGCCCTTCCTGCTTTTGAGCATGTGTTAACATGTGTTTAATTCAGCCAAATAGGGGTGAGATGGAAGATGAAAGGGAAAGATATTTACATTCCACAAGAAAATAAATTCCGGAAATGGCGTACATCTTTCTGAGTGTCACCCCATGTTGAGATAAAATCGGCGAAAAGTGGTCATCTCAGAATACTGAAACGAACAGTACATGTATGTGCGGAAGTTTTTGGTGACATCCAAAGGTTTGACCTTTCCCTCTCATTCCTTTTAGTAATGCTCAAATTATTCCAACTCTTGCAAGGAAAATCAAAAAGAAATTGTTTTATTGCTATGACAGTTTTTGTTATTGTTGTTTATGGCATTTTACAAGCCCTCTGACAGAAAGCTGTGAGCTATTTCAGCCGAAATGAGCGTCTCTTGTTTGATCAGCAGAATCAACTAGGGACAAGAGTGCGACTTGACTACTTCATGCTTCACATTCGCTTGCGCAACCTCTTTTTACAGGGGGACACATACAACTCACAAATGAAACAGAAGAACAACAGTACCCGAACCGGGACGTCCAGTTCACAGGGAAGACACGCTATCCTATGCCAGGACGCCGGCATTGCTGTGACAGTTCCAAAATTATATGAAACAGTATGAAATAAAAACAATATTGTACGATGTTAAACAATATTTATAATCTCCTTCTATATATTAAACGCCAACGTACTTGGCACAAAAATTTCTCTTAATACTTATCACTGTCAAATGTAAACAAATTTCTATATGAAGCTTTCGCACTGCTTTTATTGAAACCATTTTATGGCTGCACTTAATTTCACTATATAGTGGAACTGTGAAATATTATTACAAGCGTTCTGAAGATTGCTCTCTCAACATTCTATTCATTCAGGTGAAATAAGATTGAATAGAAATTATTATATGTTAAACCAAATATTGCTATTATCGCCATGTCAGATGATAGTACGCCAATTGTGGCAACCATTCCTCTGTAGACTCCCAGAGTTTGTCATTCTTCTTGTGTCTTCTCGTTGCGTGGCTGGCGATCTATGGTGAGCGTTCAGTCAAGAATAGAATGGAAATGTTTATTAAATATTATTGGTTACAAATTAGTCTCATCATTTAAAAAACGAACCAGCACTCATAGAAACTTTATAGACAAAGTATTGCATGCAGTCCACTTATTATCCTACAGAAATCAAGAAATAGGTGTCAAAGTTTAACCAAGAGGAAAAATAGTCTTAACTATCGCTAAATAGGTTATTTCTCGACAATTATTTCTTCCAAAATCATGTTTTCATAAGAAAGGCTTTTTTATATTATCTTAAAACTGGAAAATGATTACATTTTTGTACTGCTGTAAATTTCAATTCTAAGCAATTTTTCTATTTATTTTTAATAGTTTTATAAATTTTAATTTGTTGCTCAATCCAAGTTCCAAGTATTATGTACAGAAAAGCCCCCCAAGAAATTAATTCGAACAAATATCAAACAATAAGTCGTATTTGTATGAACTATAGAACATTCAAACATTATTTGAATTATAAAAAAGTGGATTATCTTGCAAAATCGGCCACGGAGTCGTACTCATACTTTGAGTGAATTGCTGTTGAATATCTAATCTGTTATTGTTAAAAAACATCGCTTCAAAATTTGCACCAAATTTATCAAATAGCAAGTACCTAGAAACTTTAGGCGATATTCCATCTATTCTTTATTTTACTACCATGTGGTTTGAAAATAGAAGAGAAGACTATCAACGGGAAATCCAATTATCCGGATGGTTATCACCCCATTTCTACTGAAATAAATTTGGACTTCATTATAATAACTCTTTTCTGTCACCAAGAAAATAACTTTGGATATTATCCATAAACTCTTTGAAGTATTTAACTTAAAGAACATACCTTTGGAGCAAGTTCACTTTCAGTTACCAAGAAATTTCGTCTCAAAATTTTGATCCGAAAAACTGTTTATCGTAAGCTGTTTCTTTATTTTTTTTTTTTTTTTCATTTGCTGAAATGTTTTGACATTTATTAACTCTGACTTTCAGGCGTAAGGGAATGGCATTCTTTATTTTTAAAATCCCTGTAGTATAAATAAAGACTTTTTTCAAAGTATATACCGTAGGCCTGAGCACAACGACCCCATTGATTAAAAATTAATTGTTCCCAGAATTCCTGTGGCCGTTGCGAGATCCAGTCCATCACAGCGTCCTTGAATTTGCCTCCAAGGTCCGATACTTGTCGATTTCTTCTGCACAGAAGAACCATTAACTCCGATGGGTACTGTGAGACACTCCGAAGACTACACAGGTCCATCAAGAAGAAAAGATTTGGACTACTCAGGGAGGGTATGATTTTGCACCATGATAGCTTTTGTTTACATATCTCCGGAACTGGTCAAGTTCAAGTGAACAGAGCTTGATCATCCACCCTACAGCGTGGACATGTCGCCTTGCGATTTTCATATGTTTGGTCCCTGAAAAAAACAACTGAAAGGACGCTGTGAAGGACAGGTATTCGTCAAGGCCACATGAATTCTAAGAACAAAGAATCATTCAACTCGGTAACCAACGGGATCGTTGTGCTCAGGTCTATGGTTTATCGTTTGAAAAAAGTCTTCATTCATGCCCACAGTGTCGTTTTGTACTTTTTCATCTGAACACCCCTTGTAACAAGGAACAGATTTAAAAAATGCATTCCATATTATTCATTTACATTGTAAAATGTCAATAATCTGAATGAAGCGGCCACCAAACGGAAATTGAAGTTTTACATTGTTGAATATAATATAATATTGTAATGCAGGTTTTACTACTTGAATTATTGTTAGAAATTGTAAATCTTTCTATCTCTTTCATAGGACATAAAAGGAAGGTCCTAATTAACTGTTTATTCAGTTTAAATTACTACCAAATAAAGTAGAACTAAGAATAATTCTATTGTATCTGCATTGAAAAGCACAAATAGAAAATAATCGTTTCGAAATCTTTTGAATTCAGTAGGTTTAAAGCAAGTAAATATTAGTTTTGCTAATAAAATTACAAGTTTTTGGAAATAATTATTAAATATGTAGTGTTCGCCAAAATTGTGTACACTTTTAAAAATTGTTATGTTTTCTTATTTCGTAAGCTTATAGAAAATGTTACTTTTCACAAAATGCAAACTTCTACATATCATTTTAAAGAAAATTTAATGCTGATTTTAATACAGAAATCAAATATTTGCGATACAAAAAAGTTGAGATGCAATAAATGTCAAGATACATTAGATACTGATGACTGCAGTGAGTTATCAGTACTTAGTAGGGAAGCCTTTATTATTCATTACAGCCTCACACTGATGTTTCATTGAGCTGATGAGAGATTTAAGCTCTTCCTTTGTTATTTCATGATGCCAGGAAACAATTACAAATGAATTCTCTTTTATTTGATGAATGCTTCATATGTACAAGAGTTTTCAACAGTTTTGAAGTCAGGACCGTTTACTAGCCATGATAACAATTCAAAGCTCTTTGTACTAAACTACTCTTTCAATATTTTTGCTGCGTGAGCAGAAGTTGAATCCTTCTGAAAAATAAATAATGCATTGTTGGAAAAGAAATCACTGATGGAAAGTGTAAAGTTTAAGTAAATTGTAAGGTTTAAGGAAAGTGTCGTTGTATTTTCTTGCATTTAGTGCTCCATCGACAACATCAAGGAGATCAATACCGTCTGCTGACATGCCTAACCAAACCATAATACTAATTAAGTTCTTCATAGTTGCCTGAATGCAGTTAGGATGTAGCTTTTCGCCAATTCTATGTCTTACTTATTTTTGCCATAACTAGCGAATAACGCTATCTTTGATTCATCACTCCGTATAACCACTGATCTGTCCATTTAATGCGTTCTTTTTCCCACTTTAGTTTTATACCCTTCTGCAAACTGAGATAAGTATTTTTTTGTTGAATTCTACTTCTTAGTCCAACATATAATTATCTTCTCCTGAGTGTTCTTGAACTGACATAAATGCCAGCGATAATTAATTGACCTCTGATGGTGGCTGAGGAATTCTTTTATCTTGGAGACATAGTCTTTATTCGTGTATCATCAGCAGATGTAGTGCACCTTTTTCAGCAATTCCCTGCTTCGTTTTTTATTGAATTCGTCTCCTGATATCGTAAACAAAGCTTTTCTGATGTAGTCTCTGAACCCCCTACATATCTTACAATTTCAGCATGGGAAAGAACACATCATATAACACAATAATCTTAATTATCTTTCTAAATGTTCAATTTGTTTTTTTTATTTGATGTCATTGCATCTTCACTACATGTTAGAGATATTTACGAAAATTCCGATTATATATTTAAAAATTTAACAAAATTTCTAACCTGCAATTTGATTACATAAAAAACAGTCTTCTCTCTACAGAAAAACAGCACAATAATGATTTGTTCCAATTTTAAACATGATGTCAGCTTCTTCTAACAGTTACTAAAATTTAATTAGATCCCAGAATAGGAATTTGTCGGGAAGGGGACTTCATCATTGTCTTTGCTATTCATATTAAAGTAAGTACAGCGTTCTTTTTGGTATCGCAAATATTTGAATTTTACTTTTTGTATTGAAATCAGCATTAAATTTTCTTTAAAATGATATGTATGAGTTTTCATTTTGTGAAAAATAACATTTTCTATAAGCATAACAAAGTTAAAAAAAGAACGATTTTCAAAAGTGTCCACAGTTTTCGTTACCACTATATAGTGATGACGATAGTAATAATTTTTAAAACATATGAAGGTTAAACTTCATTTTATTCACTAATTTATTGTTCTGTTTAGTTTGATTTTTTTCACATTTGTAAAGACTGAATATACAGACGAACTTTCTTTCGCACCGAATATATTAGAATTGTATTAAAAAAATTGAATTTATTTTCTCCATAAATATACAAAATTTAAATATTTTTAGAACTTAATTATTAAGAAGATTTTTTATGGATTTTAATTCTCTATTTCAGGTAAGAGTACAAGTGTTGCCTAGACGTTGATCGGTGCTTTGAGAAAATAAAAAGCATTCGAAATAGACAAAATTTTCATCTATTGTTGGATAGATCATACTCTTAAGGCAAAAAAATTCATGATACTATTAAAAAAATACAAAATAAGAAAAAATAATTAAAACTTTTTATTTTTAGAAAGGAATACTAATATATAATTATAAATATTCTCTGATTTCACTATAAAATATAAAGTGTATTTAAGTTTTATAACTTTAAGAAATGATTGAATGAAATTATGTATACGATTTTATAATAATTATAATATTTTAAATTACGAAACGTATATTAATGATTAAAAACTAAAAAAATTAAGCATCGTTTTATCAATTTTCAAAAAAGTAGAAGCCAACTTTAATTAATAATAAATTCTTAAAAATAATGTTTCACTTTTTAATTTATTGATAAAATCGTGTTTTATTCAGATGTTTATATTTTTTATATTTTTTTCCTCAATATGCTATATTTATAATTTTCCTTTATAAAATCTAATATTCAACCGGTATTCAGTAAATCCTTGGCATGTTTTATTATTTCCATTTATCCTGCTATTTTTTTCTAATTAACAGAAATAACTCTATCTGTGTTACTAATAATTAAATAAATAGGAAGCAAATTGCGTTTAGTTTGTATGAAATACTATTGTTCTAATAACAACGCAACACAGATATCTATAACTTGTATAACAAGTGCTATAACACCTGGTGAAATGTCAAATACCTAAAAAAGCACTAAAAATGATGTTTTGTACTTAAGAACTATTTCAACATAACTGGAATGACTAAGGAAGAATATCGGCAGCAGTTAATAATTTCCTTTTCTTATTTATAGGTAAATGTTTCATAAGTAAGATAAGCAAAGACTGAAAAGCAAGTATAGAGAAATACTTCTTAATCAAGATATTTATTTTAAATGAATTTTAAACTTGATTTGACTGACGTTACAGTTGTTAAAAATAGAGGAATCGCAATATATTTAATTTGAAGGATTTTTATAACAACGATTATGTTATCTACATTTTTTTCGCGTCTTTTGAGTTATCTTTAAATCGTTGACGATAAAAATCAAAGAAATCCTTTCAACCCTTCAGTCAGTGTGAGTTATTCCTCACGTGTGCGCCGGTATACATTTAAAAAAATTTCGGAATAATTTTTACTGTGACTTTTTCATTTCTTTTGTAAAAAATCACTCACCTACTTGTGTGTAATATAACATCATGCATAAAAGATACAACATGTAATTTACTATATTCTTCAGAACTAAAATTTCGAATTTTATTTCCCCGCGCTTTGCAAGTATTCTTTTCGAAACAACTTATTGTTCCGAAGAGTAATTTAAGAACTTTTCGTGGAATAATTTTATCGAAGAAAATTTTCATTCATTGTATAACATATGAAGTATCATACGTTTTACTCTCTTGACTACTCAACTTCCAGTGAAGAATCTTCTTACATTCTGTCAGAACTGTACAAGATGACAGCTTCAAAGGGATTTTCAGTATGGACGGCGGCTGTGTTTATCACGTCTTTCATGGCGGGAATGGGAATCTTGGCTATGCCACATGCCCTGGCTGGAACAGGTAAGCAGAAATCTAGCATTTTTCTGTAATATTTTAAAATAAAACCTTTAACTGAAATTTAATAAAAATCTTGATAAAATTTCTCAAATTTACAATCTTATTATTTCTTAGAATTAAAATAAGGTACCTGATGACTCTATTTTCTCTTATTCATAATAAATTATGGTAGTAGAAATGTTGGAAAAAATTAAAAATACATGGTTATGTGCTATTTACTCTTTTTAAATTTATAAAAGAACTTTTAATGTAACTTTGGATTTTCATCTTGAAATTTTATAACATACCTTTATTTAAAATAACATAGCCAGAAAAAGTGATTCAGTTTCTTTGTTTTTATGAATAAATTTATTTCTATTATCTCAATTAAAAAAAATAGATAAAATTTCATTGTTCTGTTATTTTGATAAAGTTTGATTTGTACACACACACACATATTTAAATGAAAAGAAGCAAAAAATATTTTATCGGTTTTTAAGGATCGCGGTGGCCAGGTAGTAAGGCATCGGCTTCGGAACCGAGAATTTCAGGTTCGAGGCCCGATTCCACTGAAGAACCGTCGTGTAAGGGGGTCTGTTGCACGTTAAATCCGTCAGACCAAATGTCCTCATTTCAGTTTCGCTCAACTCTAGACTAATATGTTTAGATTGAATTTTTTTTTTCTCTCTTTCTACAGACAACTAAATTTCCTAACAGTTTTTTTAAAACCATTTATATATGATGGATGGTACTTGAAAACATTTTTTAAGTAAAGAAACATTTTTGCTTTCTTGTATACGATGTTTAGCTTAGTTCAATTACATTAATGTCCCGTTTTGAAGGAATACTATGGGTATTTTGGGACGGACTACTTAATTTTGAGCAGCAGTCAGATAACGATTACGACACCTGAACTGGCACCCCCTCTTCTCACCACATCAGCGGGAGGACGCTTGGCTGACGGATTTAACGTGCAACAGCCCCTCTTGCACGACGGTTCTGTGGTGGAATCGGACCACGAACCTGAAACTCTCGGTTCCGAAGCCGATGCCTTACCACCTGGACACCGCGATCCTTAAAAACCGATAAAATGTCCTCATTATATCATTTTTCAAAAATCTTTGTGAAGTTTCCTTTTCCAAATATATTATAAAAAGAATAAATTCATTCTTTTTTAATGAATAATTAAAGCCATGTGAAGCAACTTTGAATATAAGTAAAGGTGGTATAAATGACGAGTTGCAGTGGTCATGCTTACAACCTTATTTGCATAATCGCAATTATATCGTAAAAACTAAAATGTGTTCTAGTTACACATAATTTTTTTTAGTTATCTGCAAATTTTATGTCTTTACAGGATGAGTAAAATGTCTGTTGAAAAATCTGAAATTTACTTCGATTGTCTAAATCGTTTTTTCACAAGGATGCAATAATAATAAATTCTACTTTAGGTGAGGCGGAATTAACAATTTCAATGACAAACAGAAACCATTCTAAGACCAGTCAAGAGTTGGGAAATCATATGAAGTAAATAATGCGCGAATGATTCGATTAATCGACGTGCAGCCATCAAATTTCACTGGAGAAGTCTAGGCCCACTTCAGAGTAACTTTCAGAAGTTTGAGGGAACACCTGAATGCTCTTGGATATTGAAAACATATCGGTATATGTGTTCCACATCAATTGACTGACTCGATGATGGACAAATGCATTCAGATTTACCAATCACTGCTGGAAATGGAGTAAAACAACCCATTTCTGTGTAGTATGATTCCTCGTAATTTCTTAGACAATCCAATTGGTGTTTGCTTGGTATGAAAGCTGAAAAGGTCACCAGATGTACAATGACCCACACAGTTATCACCATAAAATAATTTTCAGTGCCTTTCAACTCATTTGACTGGCAATCATTTCTGATATGTATTGGCTTTATTAGCACAAAATGTTCAACAACATCGTTTCGATACTTTTTTTTACTATTGGCCAGCATTCGGAATATCGAGCAACATCGTAGATATATCGTACAATATCTTGTGGTGATAGGGGTTTGACAATATTCGTGAAATCTACGACAGTAAAACGTATCGTTTATGAACCACAAGGGAATTTTGATCTACAAGATAACAATCGATTGCACATCTTGAAAACCACAAAGATGATAATACAGGAATTGGGTTGGAGGACTTTTAGTCTCTCCTTCCAAATTTTCCCAACCTTGTTCTTCTCATCTTGCACCTATTCCTGTCTCTATAGAATTACTTGAGCAAGAAGAGAAAATTGAATGCTTCTTAAAGGCTTAAATTGAAATCTAGAGCACATTTTTTGGCACATTTCTTTAGCACATTTTTTGGCACATTTCTTTAGCACATTTTTTGGCACATTTCTTTAGCACATTTTTTGGGATTTAAATTTTTTTTTAAAAATTAACGTTGGTAAAAATTAAAGCAAAATTAGTTGAATAATGCAGGTAACAACGGGAATTATTTCTTACAAAATATTTCTCCTTCTTTTTATTTGTGTTACAGCAATGAATTATTTAGCAAGAATTTGTCAATCCTAGATCCCGTATGGATCACCTTACATTCCATTTTTCATTCATACCAGCATTAGGGGCGACAGAAAACTAACTTCATGCAAGGTTTCCTACTTCGTACCTGCTTTTAACAGCTTCAGTTGCATCTCAAAACCTTTTGTTGAAGGTTAAGAATTGTTACCGAAATGTTAAGAAAATAGGGCCGTTAATAAAACATGTCCAGAAATACACTACCATATATTATCATATTAATAATACACCAGAGAATTAGTACAGTATTCTTCGATATTCCCCTGTCCTTGTTAAATATAACAAATAAAATACTACTAAAATATTATCTCATCTTTCACAGTCGAATTTTGTGGTTATTGACAGTAAAAAAATTTATCATATTTCGCAAGTGATTCTCAGTTTGTTAGTCCTAGGTGCAATGTATTTTCCTAGAGGTTAAAAGGTAAAATAAAAAGTTAAATATATGAAAAATATAATTTCAGATTTAGCTACGCATTTTATGTCCAACATAAGAGATATAAATGTACTTTTATGTATTTTATATTACTTTCTTGTCTTTCAATCGCCCTTGTGAAAATGTTAAATATGTGGTATACTCAGTGATAGAAAACAAATATTAGCTCCAATTAATTAATATTTTATTCACAAAAACTTACTACTGGTTTAATTTCAGTCAGGAAAGCAATTATTTAAATATACGAAGGAAATAGACTTATGAAAATATAAATTATGTTATTTATAAGACAAAATTATAATTAGTTATTATAATTATACTATTTATATGGAAAATTGTTAAAAAATTACAGAAAGAAATTTTTTTAGATTATAAAAAATTGCGATTGGAAAGAATGCTAAATGTCAAGGACTTTTTTTAAAGATTCGAATCTCTAGTTTAAAATGATGTTTGATGATAATGTTTTCAGTAAGGATCATCTATCTTTATTTTATTTTTGTAGTGGCAAAAAAAAATATTTTGGTGCAATACTATAGCACCAAAATATGAACGAAAGCTGTATTTGTAACTTCGAAACCACTTTCACTGTGAAAAATGTAACGACATTCCCAGATTTAATAACTTTTGTCATCACAATGCTCTTTAGTGTGCCTTGCAAAAATATTAAAATGTATATCCCATGCCACAATAATTATAAATTGAAGTATATATAATCATATTAAAAACAATACGTTAATGTCTCAAATTACTATACAAGTTTTTGCTGTTTTTGTACCGTAATAGATTTGAAAACAATGATGATTTAGTAACAAATTCTTTGCTTCGAGACAGGAGAAAACGTTCAAAAATCGAATACAGTAAAGATTCACTGCATATACAGTGTTCGAAACTCTCATCAACGATCAGATGTACTCAACTTATTGAGGCAAAAAAGTCTGAAAAAGTGAAAAACGGTTTAAGTGTTACCTTTATCATCTGATCATGGCTCAAAATTATGAAATTATACCCATATTCGCTTCGTGATCTTCAAAATGAAAACTTAATCTATTTGTAACAAATCATATGAAATATGATTTGCTATAAATCGATGCAATATGATATATCTTGTATTTACTTGTCCTTGTCTTTCGAGTTATTTACAATATTGTATTTAAAATGTTGGTAATATATAAATATTATTTACTATTGCAGTTACTATCTATTGTAAAATTTAAAAAAAATTTCAGGTTGGTATGGCCTATTGTTAATTGGGTTGGCATGCTTAAATGCCTGGTACAGCTCTTTGATTCTTGGTCGTTCTTGGGTTATTCTGGAAGAAAGATGGGTAGAATACAGAGAAAAATTCAGATATCCCTATCCGGCAATTGGAGAACGAGCGGTAGGACCGTGGATGAGGTAAGGATTTAAATCATTATTGCATTAAAATATTTTTTTTTCTTTTTCATGCATTGTTTGAAGATTCTGGCCAAACTTACAGTAAATTATTTCGATATCTTTATCGTGGGAGACCCTAATGTTGTTTTCGTAAGGGGTTTTGGATAATTGAAGGTAATGTATAATTGAAGTTGAAAAACGCGTAGGCAATTAATAAAGCATAAATGTCAATATTCATCAACATCTTTTAATCGCATATATTTTCAGATGCTTTTACTAGTATTACATTATTATTATGCATGCTTCTTTGAAAGGAGATTCGTTTTTAACTGGTTGATGTAGAACTATGACATCATAGCTGTTGTATTCATGGAATGTAATTTTTAAATAATTTAATTTTTATAATATGCTAAAAAAATTTCACTCGTGTTTAGTAAAAGTGTTTTCTTTTTTCCAGTTGAATAAGGCATTGAAGAATTTGACTAATACTCTAAGATTAATCCATTATGAAACTGTTTTAGGATCTCAGAAATTAGAAAATAGCAGTTTTTATTTACAGAAATATTGTTTTCATGAAAATTCTACATAAATTAATATGTTCAAGAATTTATTGGTAAATAATTCATCATTTGGAAATAACTTATATACATATAGAGAGAGACGGGGGGAGGAGATAGACCGATAGAGAAGCCCCATGATTGTTTGAAACTGGTTTAAACTGGTTAATGACTTAAATGAAGACAAATAATAAATGAAAAAATAATGTTTTCACATGATAATTAAATTCTGCCGTTGTAGATTTCATTATTATTTTCATTTTTTCATTTTAAATCAAAGAGATGTAAAGAGCAAATTATCACTTTTTTTTTACTAAATACACACAATAGTGAAGAGTTCTTCGACACAAAGGTGCGCCACTTCTTCCGTTCGCTAAAATATTGTTGAAAATTTATTATAAATAATGTATGATTCAGAACTTATGATTCTTGGATTCATATATAGGTGCACGCTATGATCGCATGCATAAAACATATATAAATTCAACTTTCTAGTAAAACCAGGAGGGGACCTCGTTATTGAGGATGAGATGTTTCCGGCATGGTGGGTGGTTCTCGACATCCTTGTGGGCTTACAAAAAGAGGGGGGGGGGTCAGGCACCTCCCATCGACGATGGGACGTACTTTCTTAGAGAAATGTGTCTTGGCCATTAGTACTCAACCTAGTTCCTGCCAATGTTGCTGTTGCGGCGGCCCCGTTGTTCAAACCTTTTCATGTGTCTTCCGGCTGGTTGGAAAAAACTAGTTTGTGATTAACGTACCTACAAATTATTGAATAATAAATCAGAACAATTTATTTATTTCAAACTCAATCATATGCCTTGCTTATTTCAAATAAATGATATTACACGCTGTTTATTTCAAAGACTTTTATTGGATTATTAATTTTTCAATGAAAACGCAGTATTTATCTATTATTTATGATAATAAATTCAAATTGGCGGCGTAAATTTAAACCGAATAAATGAAATTCTCAGAAGAAAATGATTTAATTCAGTTTGCAGCTATTTGTTTTGTTATTATCATTTAGAACATTGCATCAGCATCCCTATTATAAGATCTAGATGGTGGAATGAAATCAGGCACCGACATTCTTTAATCAAAATTTACCCATGAAAATCAGAGATTGTTCTAATAACTCTCAGTACTTGAAGAAAATTAAAAAATTCATTCTTTCAAACCTCAGACTTTCAACTACAGTTAGCGATAGAAATCATTAAGTAAGCACGATCTCATTTATGCTGCATAAACGGCAATTTATTTTGACATCCATTTATTGTATTTTTTTTCGAATCATTCTGGCTCATTATCTTTCGCTTTTCCTTCTTCCTGAATCATTATTTTTAATTCACATCTTATTAATATGCATACGAAAGACGTCTTATATTAAGAGGAGTGGGATGAAGATAGAGAGGCAGAACATATGTTGTCCAACTATTGCTATTTGTTGAGATCTTTAAGTATTATTTGCATTTAAGTCAAGAAAAAAAAGTATTGAAAACCTCTATTTTTTAGAATTTTTTTTTTTTTTTTTGTTACAGAATGCGTGAAAAATAATATCGTGTGGTAAGGTGCAAAGAATAACTTGCAATTTGAAATTTGGCGCTTTGTACGTAAAGTGCAGGCTCTTTTTACTTCCTGTTATACTATATTTAATATAGAGGAAGTATTGTAGTCGCTAAAAAATTAGAACTCGGAATTTTAACGAATCTCCGCGTTTTAGGCCTTTCCGAGTTCCAAAAACGCATTTCTTTAAAATGTCTGTCCGTCTGTCTGTGACAAAGGTAACTCAAGGAAATTTTGAGCTAGAAGGATGAAATTTGAAATTCAGGTTTAAAACCAAATTTATAAATTTCTTCCAAATTTTGTGCAAAATTTGTTCACAGGAAATCTGTCTATCCAAATAAAAATAAATATGATAACTGCAAAATGCTAGATGGATAAAATTCAGTATAAGATTTCACATCTATAGTGTAGATACCTTTAGAATTTTAAATGAAACCCAACAAGGGGTTGATTGTCAGTCGGTCTGTAATTTAAGAAATATGTGAAAGCAATAACTCAAAAACACAGCGACATAAATATATCAAATTTAGTATGAGATTTTGTGACAAGAAATGTAGTTTTGCGGCAAATTTTTGTTCCAATCGATTACAAAAAAAACACATGTAAAATAAAAATTTGATTTTCAGATACTATTAACCGCATGACAGGAACGATATATTCAGTAAAAATTCTAAATTCACCCCAAAAGCTAATATGTCGTAACTATCGTACGCCAGTGTCACACAGTGTGTTTTCTGGCATAGCAAGTTACTTAAAGAATATGCAAGAAAGCTAAGAGGGAAAATCTCCCCCTGGTTTACTTACTTTCTAATGCTAAAGCTTTAAAATTTTTATAGCGTATTTCATTTGTATTGTATTTGTAGTTTCATATCTTGTATTTTCGAAGACAGTATTCAATAATAATATTTTCAGTAAATTATTGATGAATTACTCAATCTTTTGATTCCATACTAGTGGTGTTACTTAACAGTGAAATTGATAAAATATTGATTTCAAGATTTCTATGTTTCTTACAATTGATAAAGATTAAAAAGGAGAGGAAATAAAAACTATACTAATGAAAACGTGTCTTTAAAACTTCTAATTTAATTTGTTCTTCTGACTGATGCACTATAAATTACTAAATTATATCGGGATATTTCGCATTTAATCTATATGATAATACAAGTGACAACATACAGCAACACACTACACCAAACACACAAGTACACTACCACACAAACACTACCCACAAGTATTAATCGGTAGAAATAACAACCACATCACACAAAGCGGCTAGACATAATTCATCAGAAGGAGAGAATCTTCGTAGCTTCATTCTATGGTCGCTCCAAACGTCTGCAAATCACCACTGTTTCCTCGCTTTAGCTTTATCTCTACTACACTACTAGCTACTACACACAAGGCTCAAAGCTGCTTCCAAAATAAACACCAGGTCTCGACACACAGCTCAGTTCAGCTTGAGATCAACACAACTTTTCTTCGATAGACTGATTCCGTCATTGTTTTGCTATTGTCTCAACAATTCAATCCACGACTATGATTGATTTCCAATAGCTTGAGTCTGCCAGTCTTTTATAGTACTCGGGAGACGAGCAGAGAAGATTCTGAACTAATCAGGCATATCTCAGTTCCTATTGGATGAATCTCAAAAATTCTGGAAGTTTCCAGTAATATCTCTTTTATCGGCAAAATAGCCAAATTTGTCACCAAGTTGTCAACCTCTGAGATCACTGACTCGGCACCCAATCAGCACCCACAAGAGCGGATCGTAAAACGTTCTTTCCAGTGACAATATGAACGCGAACATTATAATTTAAAGTAGTGTACAACTGAGCATTTATTGGCCACATTAAAATTTTCTTGGATCCTTGGATTTTTCTTGGAAGTCTTGGATTTAGTCATGAGTAAATTTATTCAAAAATGAAAATAGAAAAAAATATCTAAAACTATTTTTGTGCTCTGGTATCTTTATAAAACTATGGAACTACAGACATAAATTTTTTTAATGAAACTTATCTTCGGAAAACAAGTTTATATAACAATTTTTTAATCCATCAGTCCAATTTCCGATCAATCTGTATTTCATGAAAGATGAATGTATGTGAAAAAACTCAAAAAGTTTTTTTATCTGATTTATTGTATCATGAATGATGTAATCGGTAATGAAATGGGTCCTTGACATCTACGCTTTGTCTTATTTTAATGATTTTTACATGTTGTCTTCGATTACTTTCAAGCTTTATTTATTTGTTTTAAGATTCTTAAAAGTGCAATAAAGCTCATTTTATGAATCAATAATTTTTTTTGTTCATCATAACATAATTATGCCTTCTATTGCCATAATATCTGCAAACTGTGTTTTACTGAAGTGCGCATTCGGGAACATGAAATCTTTGAACCGATGTATTCAGTGAACTTACATAACGTTCAGAAATAAAACTCTGTTATATATTTGTAAAAATAATAAAAACTTTTATTGCAAAGTTCTGTTCCTTAGCACATAAAGTGTTTTGTGCTTTGCAGTATAGCGTAGAAAACTGAGTTTCCCCCCATTTTGAACAATTTATTATCATCTGATTGAAACCCAATTTCGACACCGAACTAATATTTTAAAAGCAAGACCACGAATCAAATTTTATTTATCTAAAATATTGTATTTTTGAGTTTTCGAGTTTATATGCATACGAATATATAAACAATTAGGTGGTAAACAATGAATGAATTTGCTTCAAAATCTGATATGTATTTAAATTTTATATCCTAATTTTTTTCCAAATTTCATTGATTTAGCTATGCAAATTTTGTAATTATCATTTCGCTGATACTCAAAGAGACAGATGAACCAAAACTAATAAATATCTAGAAATTTAATGTTAAGATCATGTACCAAATCTCATTTGTATAGTTCAAAAAGGTTCTTGAATTACAATTTTCATAGATAAACAGGTTTAATTCTAAAAATGTATTTTTCACACTCAGATATAATAGGAATTGTAAAGATTCGTTACTATCTTGAGGTCGAATTTTGACGATTAGAGTATTTCTTGTTATGCTTTGCATACATAAAAGTAAAATAATAATAATCATAATAAAATTAAAATTATTATTATACTTTGCATACATGAAAGTAAAATAATAATAATCATAATAAAATTAAGTAATTAATGTATAATTTTAATTCCTCGATTCATATCTCAAATTGAATATAGTTTTAAAGCCTCATAAAAGTGTGAATTTTCACCTGTCGACTTTTTTCATGTATTTCTATCCAAGAATAGACCAAAAAATATATTTTGTACCAGTGGGAGTGGTCTCCCCAAAATTTTCCCGCATATTCTCTAATAAAGAGAGAGTGTGTTATCCCAGAAAAAGCACTGCATGGCACTGGAGTGTAATAATTATAAAATACTAACTTTTGGCATAAATTTAGCGTTTTTACTGAATCTGTCTTGCGATCCTTGGCTAATTTTCTTTTGGCAATTACACCTTACATGCAATTAATAGCATATGAAAATTTAATTTGTGTTTTAGACAAAATTTTTCTTTACCGATTGATACAAAAGTTTTTCACACAGCTACATTTGTAGCCACAAAATCAGGTACCAAATTTCATATTCTTTCATAATCTCATACCAAACTTCATATTTTTTCATAATTTCATACCACATTTCCTATTTTTTCATAATTTCATACCGAATTTCATATTTTTTCAAAAACAAATACCAAATTACCTGCATTTTTGAGTTACCACGTTTGCAAATTTCTGAAATAATAGACCGACAGACAATTGATGCATTGTTGGATTTGGTTCAAAATTTGACAGATGAATACATGCTAAATGTCTGTGGAAAATTTTATCTCTTTCCGTTTTGTAGAAATTGTGTTTATTCTTATTCGGACAACTTGATTGACAGACTTCCTCTGAAAGGATTTTTGCTCAAAATTTGATCTGAAAACCATATACCAAATTTTATTCATCTAGCTCAAGGGGTTTATGAGTTATCTTTGTTACACATATATAAGTGGACAGATAGATTGATATTTTTCAAATTTTGAAAAGTTTGAAACATGTAGATTCGTCTAAATCTCAAATGCGAATTTTTTTGACGATTACTTTATTTCTATACTTACTATATGATAATGTAAAAATGATTGAATCTATATTTGATGTAACGTAATGTTTCCGATTAGTTTACATAAATTTTTTTAATATCTTAAGCGGCCTTTTTAACAGACGGTTTGACCTAATTAATTTTTGATTATTAAGTGGCAACACAAGGATAAAATAAATTAATACACATATATGTTCAGAGCAATTTAATAATGTATCCAACCATTATGTGGGTACAGTAATCACGTTTCCAATATAATTCGCTAATAGTTTACTGTTTTTTTCTGAATTATTTTTTTACACATACATGGGCATATATACAAACTCGTAGAAATTCTAAATATTCAAAATCCGTTGACATTTCTAAATAGAATACTCTGAAGATAATAAAACTTTATCAGTTTATTACTTTGTATGCCAGAATGTAAAAATCCAAACTTTTCAGAAGAAACCATAGCATAGGAACAAATCAGTTTTAATCTTAAAAAATTAACCTTGCCTTTGCAACACATTTCTTTAATAAACGTTTCATGTTATCATTACTATGACCTACATTAAAAGAAAGTTGATATCACAGGTAAAGCGACTTCGCATTAACTTAAAATCTAGAGTAAATGATAAAATCGATCAAGGTTTTATTATTATTATTATTATTGACTTCCGTTTTTCTAAATAGAAAACTCTTATAACCCGAATAATTCTCAAACATCTGGAGATTTTACACACATGAATACTAGATTAGATTAAATTTACTTTTTTAAAGACCTATTTTTTATTTTATATAGGACAATAAACCACATGATTCATACAATTTAGGTCACACAGCAAATTTTAAATTGATTTATTGATAATGCTCTGTTTTAAAATTATATTACATCGTTAAGGAAAATTTTCCAGTTCCATGTTCTCTTTTGTAGCTTGCTTTTAAATTCGTTGGAGAAATTTATTTGGGGTATTTAATGTAGTATTTGATTGTTGTTTTAGCAGGATATCACTACACATTGATTAAATATATAAAGTCAAATATAAAATAGTAAAGTTATGCATATAAAAAGTTTTTTTTGAACTTATAGACATATGAAGACATATGTCATACGAAGACATACCTTAATTACTATAAATGTATAAGTTTATTATTTTGCATCACATTACCAATGTGCCAATTTAATTTTAGAATCCATTGTACATCATATAGAGAAAACCCAGTATTTTCCGCTGTGGTCTTCTCAAACGTCCTTACATATTTTCTGGTAAAGATGATAAAAACCCTTATAAAATAATTAACCTTGGGCAAGGTTATGAGTCTTATGAGTACTTAAATTTTTATTTTTAGTGCCATACATTGAAATTGTATTTCGCATAACAGTAAACCATTATTTGTATATTAACTCCATGACATTAGCGAACATTAATTACGGAATATCTATCTTTGGCATTAATCTAACGCTAAGATTAATTTTCAGAATCGGACTGTGATATTTATATATAAATTTTAGAAGAAATTTTGTTAAATGTTGTGCCCAATAATTTAAAAGTATGAACGTTTAATTTTTTTAGAATTAATAGTGTTAAAATTTATTAGAATTAATTTTCTGGATTACAATTATTTGGTTTTAAGTTAATGTCTTATATAAATTATTTTCGTTAGTTTTATGATATACTTTAACTTTACTTTAATTTTAATTCCTAGGTACGTTGTGACAATATCATTACACATTACGCTAATGGGAATAGGAGTGGTCTACCTTTTGCTGTCCGCACAAATAGTCCAATCAATGACACAGAAATTATTTACTCTGAATTATTGCTACTGGATTATAATACTAGCAGCAATTCTTTGCCCACTTTCTTGGTTTGGAAGAATAGAAGAATTCTGGTAAGCTATGTCATTTTATGACTTTTATCGTATTCTTAATAAATCTATCTTATTTAATATTTTTCAATGTCTATCACCTAAATTACCTAATTATTTTTCAATGTCTCTCTTCACTAAAAAACACTTTTTTGAGGCTTTCTCCAAAATCGAGATTGATAGAAAAGGACGAATTTATTTGAAAACTAATATGAAACAGGCGAGAAAACTAATGGAAGTACTCACAAAATCAATTTAAATAAATTAGAGGAAGTAAAAGATTCAGAGTAAATCGTAACAATACCACATTTAAAAGAACGTATTGATACCAGAAGAGATGTATGACTAGATGGGATGCCGACATCTTAATGATGTGTCAAATCTAATTATCACGGATAAATCAACAAATTTCATAGATGAAAATATTATGCCATTGACAAAATACATGGAAAATAAAAAAATATTATTTGAAATCCTACAATTACACTGTAAATTTGAATATATAATATCATTAGTAATTTCATTATCAGTTTACAATGTGATCTTTATCCATAATGTTCACGAACACTCGAATCAAAACTATTTACTAAAATTGATTAGAATAAATAATGACTAGTAACAAAAAAATGCATTGCATAAAATTAAAAAAAATTCTTGAAAGAAATTAGCAATAACCTTCTATGTATTCTGTCGATGGAAAATATAACGAATCAATGTAAATATAAAATAATAAAAATAGCAGATCTAAACTAATTAACTTTTGCTATATATTCATACATAGATTTATTTGTGCACTGATGAATCAGTCAGTTTAAACACACATAAAAAAAATCTGTCTCAAGCTTTAGATATAATAATGATGAATGCAAAAATGTCAAAGATATTTTTAATTTCGTTCACCATAACAAACGGTGTCGGATGATTATATATATTGATGATTACCATTTTGAAAATTCAAAGTCCATTGTTCCTTTCAGTCAACTATTATCAATAAGATGAAAGTGCTATATTTTTTATCTTTTAACCATGGTACCTGAAACGAAACCGAACAAAAATTCGCTTCAAAAATATCAATGGGTTGTCATCTACCCGATGTCGTGTGATTGCTGATTAATTATATACCAAAAACAGTAGGCATGTGACCCATAAAAGCATATTTAATAACCACGAGCACAAAAGTAATACAACGTTTCACGATCACTTCACAAGAGCAAGTGGTGAGTACAAAAGATGCATAGAAAAAAACAGCCAACATTTACGTCATTTACAACCGCTGTTCTGATAGAAGGAAAAGGAAAGATACATTTAGCAAGCCTTTCACAACACCCCCCTCCCTTTTAAAGAGAACATTTTAGAGTTAAAATTTTTTCTTCGAAATTCCATGAGTGCATCTCACGTATAGTCTTTATACCAAATTTTGTTGCAATGCATTCAATCGTTTGTATTGTATAATGCTGTTTATAAGGGAAGTTTAATTATAACCACCCTGTAGATGCCCCCATCTTTCTTCTTTCTAAAGGATGTAGAGACAAGTTTAGTTTAGTTTAGTTATATTAACGTCCCGTTTAAAGCAACACGAGGGCTATTTTGGGACGGACCTCGTAATTTTGAACCACGGACAGATGACGAGGACGACACCGGAAGTGTCACCCCCCTCTCCACACCACACCACACCAGCGGGAGGACGTTTGGCCTGACAGATTTAACGTGCAAGAGACCCCCTCACACGACGGATCTTCGGTGGAATCGAGTCTCGAACCTAAAACCTTCCGGTTCCCAATCCGAGACCTTACCACCAGGCTACCGTGGCCCAAGATGTAGAGAAAAATGTGACGTGTTATTTGTTTATTTATTTGCCTCGTGATATAATTACGAAAACTTAATTTGCTTTTCGGGCATCTTCCTTTCTACTGAATGAATTCAAATTAGACACAGATATATTATTTTGACTACAAAACTGCATGCGATATTTTATTCTAAGTTTCATATTTACATTGTGGTCATACACCCCCGAAGATAAAGACCAAATCCAAAATAGGACTCCCCAAAACTTTTTCATATACTCTGTAATGAAGGTGTTATTTTAGAGAATACATTACAAAGGCACTGATGTACAATAGTTACGAAATATTTATTACCTTTGACGTACATTTAGCATTTTTACTGAATCTGTCCTGTGATCCTATGTGACGTTTTTGAAGATTAACCCATGTCATGCGCTTAAAAGTATCCGAAAATCGAATGCACTTTAGATGCATTTTTCCCATACCAAATGATTTGATATATTTAAGTAATTACGTGTTTTGAGTTATTGCATTTACATGAATCTGAAAGTAGAGATTGACAGATTGGATTTGGCTGAAAAATTTATAGACATTAAAACATTATAGATGTTAAATTAGAGTACCAGATTTTATTTCTGTAGCTCTCTACGTTTTGCAACTATCATGCTAACTTATATTCGAACCGAACTTTTATACTTCTGACGTACTTCTTCTGAACTATAAACGCTATAGAAGTTTTGTTTTCCTTAGTCGAAATAAAAAAATCAAGCAAAGATTTAAATTACGACGAGACAGTCTGCAATTTTTATGACATCGTGTGTTCAAATGTTTGGACAGCTTTTTGTACTTCAGATTTGATAAATGCCCAGAAACGCTTAAATTCACTGTCTTTGAATAAGAAACTGAAAATAAAAATTTTCTTAACTTCTTATCAATTGTAGGAATGCCCCTGTTTTTCTATACATGCGTCTTCTGAATTATGCAGTTGACAGTAAATATCGGAGCAGATAAAAAGAAATAAAAAAGTCATAAAGATACAGGAAATAAAAAAAAATCTAGCGATTATGGCACGAGTCGCTGATAACATCATTTATAAGTCGAAAGTGCACAGCGTTAATTTTATTTATGAAAATGTAACTGGAAGGATGAATCTATTTTGTAATTTTTTAGCTTTTTTTAAATTTGATAATATTTATATGTTGCCATAATTGTGAAATGTGTATTGAAAAAAAAATCGCCGAAAATATTTTGCAAGGCACTGAACTGGAAACTTTACTATCACGCTGTTAAAGTAGAGTTAACATCGCCAAGTCTACCTTACACTTATATAATTTGAAGTTAACTCTCTGCGTCTTTTTAAAAAAGTAATCAATCTTTATAAATTCCTCTTTTGGCAACATTATTTCTCTTCTGACGTCATTACGCTTACTAAAGGTGGCTAACAATTACGCGCACACATGAGGCTAACAATTGCGCGCAATTGAAGATCACGTCTACTTCCAGAAAATCACGGGACCACAACCGGACAATGGCAAAAAGTTGTTCCGTTCCAACAATGTTGTCTCAACTGCTCATACGAAGACAATACAGGGACAACAGTAGAGAGGCAAGTCTAGTTAGTTGGTCTCGTGTGAGTGGGTTCACACGAGATCTACTATTGCGCGCAATCATTGCCTCTCTATTTGTCAAGTACAGCCCCCTATGTATATATTTAGCCATTCAACTAGTTTTAATTTAGCTTTGTATGGTAACAGTGTTTGTAATTTAAGTTCCTTTTATAAAAAATTAATTTTGTTTAGAATAAAGAAATGAATGGACAAAATGGAAACATTTATCAAACACTACTATTGTCCCTGTATTGTCCTCGTAAGAACTATTGAGACAACGTCGTTGGGGCAATAGCCAACTGTGGTCCAGACTGGAAACTATTTGCCCTTGCCCCGTTGTGATCACGTGATTTTCTGGAAATAGGCGTAGTCTTTCCTTTGCGCTCAATAGTTAGTCTCCTGTGAATCCACCTTTACAGATGTAATCTCGGTACAAAATGGAACTGTTCGGCCTAAGTTCCCATAGAATTCTTTTTCCTGTATATGTTGAATTTTATGCATTTAAACCAGTAAATATTTGTAAATAGTCACTGCTGCAGCAGAAAAATTTGTATATACCTAAATTCTGAATGAGTTTTAATTAAAACTGCTTCATTAGAACATGAAGTGCAGTGAAATATTTACTGAAATCAAATTACAATATATCAGTAAGTTAACTTAGTCTGTAACTGATTGATACGCTTTAACACATGCCACTGCAGTCTCCAGAAAACTAGGAGGTGTATAACACAACCAACATAATGTTATAAAATTCCTAAAATAGTATGAATTGCCTGAATATTAGAATTTGGAATTTAAAAATAATTTGTTGAGGAAGCCTTTAAGATCGTGTTCTTACAGCAGTTCTTACTTTTATTGAATGTCACTAAGTGTTTCTAAGTGCCATCAACTAAGTTACTAAAAATATTTAATAAAGGAAAAGGTGTAGATATATACTGGACGCCTTGCATATTTTAAAGAAAGGAACTGTGCTTGAAGCGATTTTTTAAAATTAAATTTTGTTTAAAAGAACTCTAAAATTTGTCTTTTCTTTTTTATAATAATTTCCTAAATTATTAATACCCAAAATAATTTTTGCGCTATTCTAAAATTCAAAGAATTATTTTCTTAATCATACAATTTTATTTCTTCTACAACTTAAAAAAAATATTCTGTATTATTTTTAACGATACATATTCCATTGTTACAATAAAATTCAAACAATTCTTATTGTTTCATGACATATTTAATCGCGTTATTTTCCTGCTAATAATGAAAAAAAAAATATCTGTCATTTTCTATGCGATTTATCTGTGGCAATTAGTTTAGCTATATGAACGTCCCATTTTTTAAAAAAACAGTAGAATTATTTTAGGTTCGGACCTTGTAATTTCAAACCAGAAGAAGAGCCGATATCTGTGCTGGTACCTCCTCTCCAAACTTCCACACCACACCACTAAAGATACGTTTAGCCCCAACGGATTTTAACGTGCACCAGACCCACTTACACGATGGTTCTTCGGTGAAATCGGAAATCCAGTTCCGAAGTCTAGGCCTTACCACCAGGCCACCGTGGCCCCTTATCTGACAGAAGCAGAAAATAGTGAAATATTATAATACTGTTAAAGACGGCATGCAGTTAGAAAAAAGATTACCAATTTCATTATAATGGACATTTACTACGGTATTACTAAAAAAGAATTGTTCGTTTATATATTAAATAGAACAAGAGTCAAGCGATTAAAATAACACGTCCCGAAAGCCTATTATTATTAATACTAAAAATATTCTATCGGGGAAATCATGAATGCCAAAATAATGTAAAAGAGTTTTAATTCAGATTAAACACAACCAATATTCTCGACAAACCAAGTGATCGTCAAAGTCGGCTAGATTACAATGAATTTTAATTTCCAAATTATTTCATAATAAATAAGCATAATATTCTAGTTAATTGAACCGCTGTTATAGAAGGCAATGCCGTAAAACGTTTCACAGTGTAGGAAACCTCATAATTACTTGAACAATCAAGTCAAAACTTTACTAATGTAATTATTCCGCTTGCATACCTGTTTGTATGATTAAAGTTAACTTTGGTTTTAGTTCCTAGTTTAGCACGAAACGAAGATCATTAAAGAAAGAAATGCGGCATCCAGATGAGAAACAGTTCATATAAACAAATAGAGTAAAAAGTTGTTTCTAGAAGAAATCGCACGAAATAATATTCAGAAAATAAAAACTTTTTCAGACAATAAATACCAAACTCAAAAAAAAAAAAAAAAAGCAGATTTGAAAGCATAACATTTTATAAAAATTTTATAGTTTATTACTTAAAGTAATAAATAACTTTTGTTTGATATTACGATTTAATCGTTGTTTTCTTATCGAGATACTTGATTCAGGAAGAAAAATAAACATCAAGAGTTTTAATAATCGAATATTTATTAATTTTCTCTGATAATTATAAAATTTTAGATGCAATTTTTTACTAATTATTTAGATTAAACTTTAATTCCCATTATTTGGAATCTTCCTTGCTGTTAGTTTAACAACTTCAATATAGAAGAAAAATTATATTTTATTCGTATATATAATAGTATAAAGAAAGTACAATAATCGTCAAAAAATTCGAACACAAGATTTTGAAGAATTTTTAAGTTTAGTTCTCTGCGAGTTCGAAAAATACATTTTTGGAAAATGTCCATCTATCTGTTTGCGACAAAGATAACTCCAAAACAATTTGAGCTAAATTTGGTATATGATCTTTACACAAATCTTTCAGATTTTTGTCACAAAGTTAATGTAAAATCTATTTAGAGGAAGTCCTTTTGTTCGGCCATTCGAATTTAAATTATCGCTATAATTGCATAATGAAAAAAACCTAGATAGATATAATTCCATACATAGATTTGACATTTATAGTCTAGAGATTTGCCAAATCAAACAACTCCTAACAACAACTTGACGGTCCGTCGGTCTATACTTCCATAAATAAGTAAACGCAGTAATTCAAAAACTCTAAGACATAGATATATCAAATTTGGCATGAAAATTTCTGACTGTAAGAAAAGTTTTGTGTCAAATTTTTATTTTATTCTGCTGAGAAAGTTGTGTATAAAACACAATCCGATTGTTGAATATTACTAATGCATGCCAGAGTTTGATAGCAAAACAAACTTCTCAAGATAAATTCAGTAAAAATGCTAAATTAAAGCTAAAAATTAATATTTCTTAACTATGATATGTCAAGCCATTATCTGGTTGATAAGATTATTAGAGATTATACGATGAAGTTTTGGGGAAACTTATTTCGCTACTTCTGAAGTAAGTGTGAACTTTTGGTTTTAAAGAATGATGGTAAAATAAATTTTTGTGAAATTATTCTTTTCATGATAATGTACGTCTTCTTTTAGGTTTGCTGCCATGGGCGCACTAGTAACCGCTGGCCTGGCATGTTTCTCTCTCTTCATCAGCTTGATATTGCAAGCTCCTGACATGAACAAGGTTGACTACGGAGGTGTCAATTTTTCTTCAGCATCACTAGCATTTGGAACAATTTTGTTCGCATACAGTGCAGTGTACATGTTCCCTACTATACAGAACGACATGGAAAACAAACATCAATTCAAAATGGCCACAATCATAAGCTTTATAGGTGAGAATGTTTTTTAAACTTCTTTTAATCCTAGTGTTATTCTAAGAAATATAGTTTGTTTAGTATTAAAAGAGCTATATTTGGCAACCAGAATTCATAGTGCCGATTTAGTCAACCAATTTTAATTATCTTGTTGGAGTTATCTGATCTGTTGTTCTTGATGATGAAGAACAACAACAAAAATGATTACGTTTAATTTGATGTTTTTGAAGCTGTAAAATGCACGTGCTGAAAAAAGGCGATTAATTTGCTTTTAGGGAAAGAAATTATATTAAAAATTGATAAATTAATTATAAAGATTTATCGTCAACAAAAAATTACAATTTGGCACGAATACACGCCATGTACCCGATTCTTCTGTCTAGACGTATGTCAGTCATGTACTCCTTTTAAATGAAATTAACTATTAAACATTAACCAGATTAAACATTGACACACACGTAATCTGATAGTCATGTGATAATTTCAAAAACATTTAATCTGGTTAATTAATCAAGACAAGCAATTAAAAATAATAATGTTTTCACATGATAACATAACATTTGTGATAGTAGATTTCAATTTTTTAAAATTATATTCGCAAAATGAACTAGAGGCTCTAATTAACGACGTTTGAAAAGTAAGAGATTAATTGGCGAAGTCAGGGAGTTTTTTAAGATTGGGGACATTATTAAGGATTTGGTACATATCGCTATAAAACGGTAATCGGGGAATGGAAAGTAACTATCGATAACTTATCATGAGCTTTCACATGAGATAAAAATTGGCGAATCTGTTACTGGTGGTTGAATTCAAAAACATTATTGTCCCCCCCCCCTTCCTTCCAAAAAAAAATACAGTGAAAATAGAGTTTTTTAGAATATTTTTTTCTCTTTCAAAGACAGGTAATCGCTGATGATTTATCTAGGGTCCAGGAGCTTTAATATGAAATAAAATGAACATAGAACATAGTGCTAGGACTATCCTAGTTTTGAGGACTATGAAGTTTTTGAGATTTCTTTGCTGTAATAGTGCGTGATCTATCTGGAGGTCATGAATTTTCATGTGAAATAAAAAAGGACGAAATAGGGCCATCGGTTGGAACTGGAAGACGAGTTCTTTGAGTTAATTGAAATATTATATAGATTTCATTTAAGCTAAATACTTTTTACATGTCTAAACATAAATGTCAAAATCGTATGTAAACAAAGATTTTCCCCGATATTATTGGAAAAGATAATTTTTTAACTTGATATGTGGAGAAATGGCTGCATGTCAACTGTTCATATATATTCTTAATTGAGTTCTGATTTTTGTTTATTTCTCTTAATTAATTTGCCACAATTTTGAAATAATCTTCACCGTCTCGAAAGCTTGATAAAATATAGAATTCAATTTTTTTTACTGTCGTATAATTCGGAGATCATTATTGTGCGTTATATAAATTCTTAATTTTAAACTGCTGCCTTTTCTGTTCCGAGAATTAAAGAAAAATTTTGAGTAAAAATCCTGCATTCCTCTGTGATTTAAATAGAAATGCTAAATAAAATCGGCAGTTTTTCTAAAATTTTCTTGACAATAAAATGCTACAAATTTTTTTAATGTCATTTTAAAGAAAAGTAGCTGTAAAAATGTTAATACTAATCTTAACAGATAATAAAGCATTTAAAGAAAGGATAAATTTTGTGAGATGTGCTACAGTAAGGCATGTTTAAATGTGGCCCAATTTCTAATTCCTAAACCATTAATGATAAACAAATATTCTAAATTTGAAAAGGCTCTAAATTATGTAAAGGTGTGGCGATTGTTTATATTGTGGAGCCGTGCCAATATAGAGGTTGAATTCCACCAAGAATCGAACTCGCGACCTTACAATTGGCAGTCGCGTAACATAGACGAAAGTAATCACCGATGTTTAGTGACTGTTACTGGTTTATTAAGATACCTCCCTAAAAGATTATATTTTATGTGTGAAGCAATAAATATACTGAGAAAAAAATTACTAACTTTTAATTATATATTGTAAAAAGTTATTAATATATTAGGTTGGGGAAAAAGAAATCCATTATTTTTACTTGAACTTTAAGACTTTATGTAACATGTTTCGGATTGTCCGATTTAGGCCAAACATGCACCGTTTTGTTCTACAATTTGCTGTCATTTTAAAGGTAGCTTCATAAAGCCTCTCTCATAGAAATCGTGGTCCCTATTTACGAAAAACCTCTTGTAAACGACTTTCACAATCTTCTCCTGATGCCAATTTCTTATCCCAAAGAAAATTTTGCAATGCAAGAAAAAGATGGCAATCGCTTGGTGCCAGGTTAGAACTGTATAATGAATGCGTTAAAACTTCCCAACCAAGCTCTCGGAGTTTCTAGGGAGTCACTATAGACATGTGTGGTCTAACGTTGGCCTGATGGAACACAACACCTCTTCTGTAGACTAATTCTGATCGTTTATGGTTAATTGCTGACTTCAAACAGTCCAGTTGTTGACAGTTGAGATCCGAATTTAGTGTTTGGTCTTACGGAAGCAACTCATAATAAATGATACCTTTCCAGTCCCACCAAATGCAAATGCACCATAAAATTGACGAAATCAAAGTCACACGTATTTAGCTGTTGCATTATCGGGACCATAAACACCATTCCCAATTTCAGCCGCCTGGTTTGTATTTTCACCTTTATAAAAGAAAAATTGTAGAATGTAACGAATTTTCGCTTTGTTAGTTTCCATTTTTAAAACCATATAACCCAGGACTGATTGGACCAAACAAAAAACTGCATAAGAATTTTTTAGAGCAAATTGCCAACTTGACAACGAGCATAAATCTGAAATTGTTTGATCAATACTTTTAGAAATATCGATCACTACAGCCCTCTACCGACCAAATAATGGATTTCTTTTTCCCCAACCTAATATTAATATTTTAAGCAAAGAATGTATTATTAATTGAAGAAGGAAGAACAGATTATTAAATAAGCTCTTCCGTGAATAAAATAGTAGTGTTATGAAATAAACGTTCAAAATCACGATTTTATATCTTTTTAATGTTCTTTTCGAAGAAGATGCACTAAGTCATACAATTTTTCCCAAATCGTAGATGGCTTAAAATGATAAAATTCGAATCATTTTAAGTCTGCAAATCTTGATGGCAGACGGATTGAACATTTCTCGTCCAGAATATCAATATCTTAGAAATATTACATTAAATGTATCAGCATTTAGGCTTCGCAATTCTTCAGCTGCACAATTATAGATTTAAACAGGAAACATAATTCTTAACTTAATTTAAAATATTTTTGTAGCCATATATGCTTCTACTTAACATATAGGAAGTACTTATTGTCTTTTAGAAGATTTAGAAATTAATATTGATTAGATTGGGCATCTTGATGAACAAATTAATAAAATGTCTTTCTGTAATATATTATTGAACATGTCACTGCATTGTGTTAGTGAAGATCAGAATCAGGTTCTGATCAATTTTGACCACGGATTAAGGACATGATTTTAGAATTCGTAGTTGCAATCATATCATTATACGTTGAAGCTTCATGGAATAGAGCCAATATTCAGTCTAGTGGTAGGCCCTACAAATGATAAAATGGTGTGAGGTCAAGAAATTGTTCTAGCTAAATAAGTTGAATACGAATAGATGAATGAATAAGTCTCACTTCTTGCGATGCATTCAAAAGGAATTGAGCATGAATTTTCAATGGTCTATCATATCAATCGAAACTATAATGTTTTAGAAGCATAGCGGTGAGTCAAAGTTTCAGAAATGAGCTCTGAATATAAATGGTTGTCAGCAATAAGTCCTCTCAAGATTTTACGTTGAAAAGATCACGTACCTTCCAGATCTGACAAAACATTTTCTATCAATGATTATGATTTGCCTCTTCATAAACTTACCTGCACTCCATCAATCAATTGTAATTTTTTTTCAGTACTAAAGGAATGAAGCATTTTGTGAAACAAAATCCTTTAGCTGTACACCACTGATCAGCGATACTTACCATTATGTATAGCGATTAAAAAACTTTGATCCTTCTAACCGCACTTAATCCTAAGGACACCATTTCAAATTCCATTCCTGCTCCTTATCGCAAAATACAACCCATAGATGTGGCATAAAAATGGATTTCCTACTTAATGCGGCACATTTATCAATCAGCACTATTGAGCGTCATCATAAATTTTTTTATCAATTCCTCCTTTTATTGTTTCATAACACAATGCGGAGGTAAAATATTTTTTGATCATCAAATACAAAAGAGAAGGCAAACATACATTTTAGTCGTGATGATATACAAACAGGTGATTCACGATGATGATACACGATCTCTTGGATAAATATGCTAAGCTATAAGAATGCCTTACAAATATTTGAAATTCCATAGCTTAAAAGAGGCATTTTCAACGCAATATACATTTGATTTTTCATGATATGAATTTTTATTTTTCAGTCAATAAATATCGTCAATAGTTAAAAGAATCATATATTTAATCTTCCGAATTACTATGAATTTTAACACGGAATAATGTTATTTATGTGTAAAATAGATGATTTTTTCCATTACTTCAAAATCAATTTTTCCATTACTTCACAATTATATTCTTAAGAATATAATTGTGTTAGCCGAAATTGAATTTTTTTTCAAAGCCTCTCTATTTTGAAACTGATAAGAATAATTTGATTTTTTTCTTCGGAACTCGAAATTTTTATGTTTTATTTCTGTTTTTTTTTAATAGTAAATTGTTGAAATTTATAAACCAGTTAAGGATTATATTAAATCTGAATATTCCTATGAATGTTTTCTGAGACATACACAAAATATCAATTATTTTTACATTAAAAAATGGACTTGCTGAAGAATATAATTTTGCATAAATTTACCATTGTAATTAATTCATATTACCAGAACTTATCTTAAAAAATAAGTAAGCAGGTGAGGCAGTATTGAAGATTATTGTTCCGAAACCAAATACTTGAGCACTTAATCCATTTTACTAAATAAAGACGCAGATCCGAAATTTGTTATTGTGACATAATTGTATGGCAGTTCATGACATAATCATATCCACATATGAATTAATCTAGTGAGCAAGAAACTGTATATGTTGTTGGACAGTCTGAGGTTAGAGAATAGACCTCATCATTTTCTTTGCATTAATAGAAACAGATCTTCCTGGATTTTTATATCGCCGTCATTACATGAAGCCTTGGAGACACGATATTCCTTTTTCTTTTATGATATTTTATCTCTGCAAAAGATCAACATAGCGGTGATAACATTTTATTTTTGCCAGTACTTATTAATAACCTTAGGACGAAATTGGTTTCGTTATCCAGTTAACTTGTTCTCATGTGCAAGAACAGACAGACTAGTCATCGGCGTATTGCGTTCGAAAATTAACAGAAAAATAGGTTATTTCGACTGGTACATTGCATTTTAATGTCATTGGATTTATCACATAATTTAGTGTAACAGAATGGGAGAGGCGGGGCCTAGAGGTTATGGATTCCAATGTCAGTGGACGTCATGGTGACAAATGATCAATACATTGGTGTCCCTTTTAAAATACATATGTGGTGTATATTAAAAATAATACTATGCCCGGACAGTTATTTACTCTTTCCAGACTATTAATGGCGAATATGTATAAAATAATTACATTATACATAATGTGGTATATAAATTTATATGTACTATGTACCCTCGGAAATCGAAATTATGAGATCAGCCTAAATCTCCGGTTCAGATCTGGTATAATTCATTCTTTTTTTTTTTTTTTTTTTCTACGAGAAAGTTAAAAAAAAAAATTGTATAGTTTTCAGCAGCAAGCGATATCTATCCAATACATTTTCTTAAAAAACGGAAATATTTATATCTACTTCAAAAGTGATCATTCTATAAATAAAAAAAAGCTAAAAAAAAGTAGCTGGAAAGCTTAAAAGGGACCCACAATATTAAAATAATATTTGGAAGCATAAAAGGAAAATGTTAAGGAGTTTAAAAGAACAGTTCATATGCTTTCACTTGATATCTTTCCTATCTTTTCCATAACATTCCAAGTACACAAATGTTAATTTACAACCTCGCGATAATATTTCACTTACAAAATCATCCAACGTCAGTAATAAAATCTTACGTCCGGCATTGAAGAGTGTGCAGATTAGAGTTGCTGTAATTCATTCCAGCGATTTTTATTTCGTGCAATCTCTCACTAAAATCATTTCATAACTGGAAATGCGCAAGACGATATTAAAAGAAGAAAAACAATTTTGACAATATATCTTAACAATGAAAAATTAAGCAATTTTGCCTCAGTACATTCGACTTATTTATAAATAGCTCCTTTAAGTTTTCAAGAATTAATGGAACTACGAGACCCGTCTAAAACGTGGTATTACAAACTTTTACATTTCATTCGTCAACTGTATATAATTTTTACTTTTCGGTATACGCAATGTACAAAAAATATAATACCGTCAGAAAATTTGAATTTGGGATTCTAACGAATCTCCGCATTTTAGACCTCAATAAATCCACTTTTGGATAGTGTTCGTATACCTATTTGTCTATGACTAGGATAACGGAATATCGCTTTTATCTAGACGAATGAAATTTAGTTCAGTCTTTACACCAAATTTGTATACTTCTATCAGATTTTCAGGAAAATCCATTTAGAGAATGTCTACCTTTCGAATATAAACTGAGAAGATAGCAACGAAACAAAGAGATGGATAAAATTCGGCACACACGTTTCATATCTATTATGTGAACGCCTGTCAAATTTTTGAGCTAAATCCAATGAGGAATTTACCATATGTTGATTTGTAGTTTCAGAAACAAATAAACAATAACAAAAAAAAAAAAAACACCGTGATAACTCGAAAACGCAATAAGCAATATATTAAACTTGGTATGCGCAGTGTGTAGCTTTTTGACAAAATTTCATTTCCATCCGTTGGGACAAACGCAGCTAAAATACATATTAGATTTTCGGATGTCATTCACATAGGCATAATCGCCAAGCATTATACGATAGAATCAATAAAAATATTAAATTCACGCCAAATGTAATAACTCGTAACAATTGTACGCCATTGCTATGCAATGCATTCTCTGACATAAGTTTATTAGAGAGTACACGAGAAAGTTTTGGAAGTTCGGTCCCTCTGATTTATTGCGAAGATAGTTCCTTAAAGGAAATCTTTAAATTGGAAATAAAAGTTCACATTAATAAAAAAATGTAGGAAAAAAACGAAAAATAAAGATGTAGTCAAAAAGTTATGAGATTCAGACACGGCAATTTTGAGAAATTCCCAATTCGTCATTAAATTATTAAAATGCTTGAATGTATTAAAGAAGAAGGTAAACGATTTAAAATTTTTAAACTTCAGTAAATTCGATGAAGTAATCCTGAAACCAGTAAGTAGGGTACTAGATAAGAATTTGCCCATGGCTTATTTAATCTTAAAAATTAATTACAGACTCACAGATATTTTTTTATACCAAAACGAGAAGTTATTAGCCATATTCATTACTGTACATCGAGATTTCAATATATAGGTTTCTTTTCCAAGAATCTTCATTTGAAAATCGAAATAAATGATCTGATGTTTTCCTTTGCAGGTATTATGCTTTTCTACTCACCAGTCATCATCACAGGATATGCTGTCTTGGGATCTGCAGTTCCTGTCAATATTTTGATGGCGGTTGACGAAGGCTATTTCAGATCATTCATTGAGGCATGTTTGGCGTTGCATATTTTCTTGGCATTTTTATTGGCTATTAATCCTGTGGCCCAGGAGATTGAAGAGGTTTTTAAAGCAAAATCAAGTAAGATTTTAATACTTTATTATTCATAAAGCTAAATCCTTATTATTATTTTAAAATAGCTGAAATTTAATATTTATAATGGAATTATTTTCTACTTAAAACACGAATTCCTCGCTTATCTTAAGCTCAAGTTTCTTTTTTTTTTTAACATTGCATCCACAATTGGCGGGAAAATCAGAAATATTAAAAATTACAAACAGGTTATAATATATACTGATTCGAAAATTAACTGAATAAAGTGAGAATTCAGCATACTAAACTTTATAAATAGGAATCTATGAGAATGTTGCATTACATGCATAAATTATAAGCACAATATTATTTACCGGTAATACAATATTATCTATATAAATAAAAATGAATATTTGTTTGTATGTCTCTTATGCGCTGCTGTGCCGTTTATCCAATCGCGATAAAACTTGAATACTTATTACTTGTACTTACGGGATAATTATAGGCATAATACAATTATCTAATACATAAAAAGATATTTTCAGGTCTATTTACCTCCTCTATTAACCAGGGATTACTGACAAAATAACTCGCCAAGGACGCACAACAGATTCAGGGTAAAATCCTATTTTAGCCCACCTCTGGCGTCTTTTTCAAAATCTCGCCAAATCGAAAGTATTTGATTAGTGGGTGGGTATCAGACTTCGCAGCGATCGGACGTACAAAATAAGCGCTCCGTAGGGTTGCCGCATTTTTCTTCAGATGTTATCAGGGTTGCCATTTTGGAATCATTATCGCTAATTATTTGGCGAGATTTTGAAAAAGTCGCCAAAGGTGGGCTAAAATAAGATCGACCCCAGATTCAGTAAAGATACTAAATTCAAAATCGAAGTTAATATTTCATCGCTATTGTACGCAAATGCTATTGAAGTCGTCCTCTGAGGTAACAACCTTATTAGAGAGTATGCGAGAAAGTTTTAAGGGAAACACTCCTATAAAATTGAAAATTTAATTAAAAATTTTATAAAATTTTAGCGTTTTTTGCAGTGTTTTCTTGAAATATTAGGGTACCAAAATTTTTGCATTATTTTAACTTTTAAAAATTTGTTAATTTATGGCATAAATATATCAATTTAAAAAATAATGTTTTAATCTCATTTTCTAACATTAATTATGAGAACTCTGAACGAATATTTAACGAAAGATACAAAAAATAGTTTCTTCCCGTACAATACTCAAAGAACACCAAACATTATAATTCTAAAAGAAAACTTAAATATTATATTTGTTCGTACTTTATGCGCTGCCATACTATTCTACCGATTTCTATGCAACTTGGTCAACTCATTGCTTGCACCTGATAAAGGTTATAGACAGAGTAAAATTATCATATCTATGATATAAAAATAATTTTTTGTTTATTCGTATTCAATGCGCTGCTATACAGTTTAGACGATTGCGATGAAACTTCGTACAACCTATTGCTTGCACTTCTATGAAGGTTATATTTTAAAACTGATAACTGACAAAGGTCAAACAGTACATAATATCGGAATTAATAGCACATATATCAAACAAAATAAAATTATTATGATTTATGTCAGTCAATGCGAGGGAAATGAAATCAAAATTACTTTGTGAGAACGCTACTATTTTTTTCTTTTCCTTAATGAATAGTCTTCTACACAGGATGTTGTCATTCAGCATGCTCACTATTTTATCTGCAACAAACCACACATATTATTTAGATTTGATCTCACACATCTATACTTATAATAAAGCTCAATGTGTGTGTGTGTGTGTGTTGGCGCTCTACAGGTCAGACCGTGGACCTACAGGTACCACATTTGGTACATGTATACCTTGGAAGTCGGGAATGTGCACCTCGGAGCCCTTTTTTCGAATTTTTAATTAGAATTTGAATTAATTAAATTTTAAGCGAAATTTCGACGTTTTATAACCTCTGAAAATATTATCGCACACACATGATTTTTACATCAATTTAAAGATAAAAAAAATTAGCTTTCTAATGGTATCAGTGTTTTAATGTATAACTGAAGCCTTAATTTTTAACGAATTTTTAAAGAAATATTTTAACCTTGTTTCTTTGAGCACGTGACTGGATAAAATAAAATAAAACAATGCCGGAAGTTCAAATTAAAAACTATCATCGTAAATCAAGTCTAAAGAAATGCAACTTTTAGCACGTGACTGGTTAAAATAAAAGAGATATAAAATGAGATATTTTCTTTAAAAAATAAATGCAACGCAAAGGTTTCTATAATCGTTTGCAATATCTAAATAATTTATTCAACAAATCTTCTTCATTTACGGTAAACCTGATTGAATTTAGACAGGATGTGCATTGAAATCCCGACTTAATGGCATATTTCTATAATCGTTTGCAATATCTGTATCATTAATTCAATAATTTTTTTCCATTATAAAATGTGATAATTTCTAAAAAAATAAATGCAAAGCCAAGGTTTCTATAATGGTTTGCAACATCTAAATCATTTATTCAATAATTTTTTTTCCTTTTTCGCTTTCTTTAAAAAAACATATTTAATATTTTGGCAACATCACAGAAAAAAAAAACATTTTTAATTTCAGGCCAATCAATGGCCGGAATTACTTCAAGGCTAATGAATATGTGACTTAATTGAAAATTTTAGAACGCATTACTCATGGCGAACCATCTGATCGCCAAAGGCGGCTAGTACAAAATAAAATTATTGTCGATGCCGCTCAAAGTAAGGTATATATAATGGTAATTTTCCAATGCTCACCGAAATTTTGCTATTTATTATGAGAATGTACAAACGATAGTTCGATTATAGAAATGTATATCGTGTCGATTGCTTCGACAAAAAGTATGTTCCCAAACGTTCGTCACTTTATTAAGTGATCAAATAGCGCAACATCTAAAAATTAGCCAATTCGAGCTTCTTAAGCAAATGAGGAACGGCAAGAGAGCAGTGGATGACCACCAACAAGGCGTAAGGCCAATCACTTCAAGTGTGCGGACTGAACCTAAAAAATCCATGTTTTTCACATAACCAGTTATATGTTGGATGCTCCGAGTTGGACAGTCAAGAAATTTATTTGTTTCTGCTAAAGACGAAAAACCCAAAAAATATCGCTTCCTCTAAAGTTCTTGAATAATAAAGTAAAAACCAAATATGCATATTATTTATACTCCTCCTTTATATATCATTCAATTTCAACGAATGCATTCTTTTCCGATCTGAAAATAAATGTTATTCTTTCTACCATTCCTAATTAAACAAGAGAGTTATTTTAAATTTCAAACGATGCTTGCAAAATTATTTCTTCTGCGGCAGCAACGTGCCGGGTACCAGCAAGTCCTTTATAAATACGAGTCTAAAAATATTGCATGTCTAATTTGCACTTTAAAAAACTGTAATTAATTGTAAAAGGTTTAATCACGAAATGTGCGAGCCGCGGTGACGTAATGGTGAGGTCTCGGCCTTGGAATTGGAGAGTTTCCAGTTCGAAACCCGATTTCACCGAAGAGCCGTCGTGTAAACCAGTCTGGTACATGTTAAGTTTGTAGGGGACGAACGCCATCCCTTTAGTATGGTGTGGAAGCCCTTGTCATCCGTCTGGTGTTTGAAATTCCAAAGCCCGTCCCAAAATGGTCCTATGTTGCTTTAAAACGGGACGTTGACATAATCAAACATATCCTCTTTGCGAATAAATGCACCTGAAGAGGTCAACTTCCAGAAGCCATGAAATCGGTGTTGAGGGAAGCAAATATTCCGAAAAAGGAAAAATAGAACTAATACTAATGGGAGGAGGAAGCAAGAGAGACGGAACACGAATCACTTGCTTATTTCAAACATGCATTTTTTATATAGCACCACGATCGACAAGAAAGATAGAAGGAAAATCAATTTATCACAAAACACGGTTAGTCGCAAATTTTTTATAATATTCAATTACTATCCATTTACATATCAAGGAAGGATTGTATCATTTTTTTCGTGTCTGCAAGGAAAAGGGTATTGCGTTTTCTCGGAAAACTTTCGAGAAAAAAGAAAATAGAAAATACAGCCAAAGACTTTAAGAAGACAATTTGTTGATTTATGCAGTAACTTTGAATTTAAAATTTTTATTCCCGGAATATAAAACTAACTCTCTTAAATGCAATCTACAACGGAGCATTTAATTATTTGTTTACTGTTATACTTAATATCTAAAAACTTATTAAATAGAAATTAAAGTAAAATAAATAAAATGGTTTTGGAAGGAAAAGTGGTGATAAACTCTCTGGGCTCTTAGAGGAATAATCTCGTCCTTAGAGGTAACATGCGGGGATATATAACTTTAGATTCAGCTTCTGGACCATTGAAACAGATCTTGGAGTTGATTTTGGAATGTTAAACTTATCTTCATTAGCTAAAGTGATTTCACCAATTTTCATCACCATCTTGGCGATTTTATTACTCTGTTACTGTAATTAATCAATCAGAATATTCTATCATTATTATGGAATCCTAGCATCAAAATGACATTTTTTAACTTTTGATAAGATGTAATTGATTAAAATTGGTTATTATAAAATTATCCTTAATATGGTCGCCAAAGGCGACTAGTATTAATAGGACTATTTTAAATTATGTTAGTCAACTTTCATGAACTATATCTGATCCCAAGGATAGTTAGATCAATACAATTAGAATAATACAAATAAAAATTGCACAATATTCATAGAGCATCAGTTGCCTCAAGATACGGAATCAGCAAGTTGGCAACGAAAAGCGGCAAAATCAGTTCATTTGTTGAAGTCAAAACGTTTTACTTTGAAATATCTCTCGAAATGAAAAGAAGTGTGGTAAGTGGCCATTAATGATATATAGAGGAATTGTGAGCTTTAATTGCGCGAAATCGGTTCAGTGGGTGAGATTGGCGAACTCTATTACAGAATTTACTCTATTACTGATATGCAGTGAAAATTTGTTCTTTCAAAAAATAGAAGGTGGTGGAAGGAATGAGATCCATAACGACATGTCTAAGGGTCATGAACTTTAATATGAAACAAAACGTTTTGAAGCTTATGCAGTAGTTGTGCCTGGCCTACTAGCTCATTGATTTTCTTTATTATTTTAAGTATATGGATTTCAGAATATAGTTAAACAAGAAATGTATAATTAAATACAGTTTAATTCTGTACAACAATAAAAAAAATTGACAAATATCCCTTTGGATTCTGTTTGAATAAAAGACGATTTAGCGGATTCGGATCATTTTAACGAAATACAATACATTGTTACGAATCTGTAATTTTGCTTTCTCGCGCTAATAATGTCATCGTAAAGGAGATTTATTTACAGTCATCTGTACTGAACGGAGTCCGGGTTCACATCAGAGATCCCACAGCTTGGCGACAAAATGGAAAAATACCTGAAACTTAGAGAATTTTCCAGATCTGTCCATTAGAAACCGAGATATGTCCAGAATGATCCTGATTGGTACAGAAGCTTTTTGCCCCGCGCCCCAGAGCTATATAAGGCTGGTAATCTGAAGCTGGAGTGGTAAAATCTTTATTTATTAACATTAAAAAACCCTACTATTTTCTCCGCACAAATGTAAAATCTCTAAATACCCGTCTACTCTAGGCAGCATACCCACTCACCTACCCCTCTAAAGCCAACCAATGGCGTAACGATTCCAAAAAGCACAAGACCTGAAAACCAATCCCAAACCGTGCTTCAACCCTCACACTCAAGAATCAACTCATTCTTTTTTCACAACTAGAATCCAGTTCCTGTTAAAATATTAAACGCCATAGCTACAACGGTCACGGTCAATAAGGGGATAGTCCTTTTCCGAGGATGGGAGCCCTGTGAAACCTACTGTCGCAGTTGGAGCGGTAGTAGTCTAGAGGTAGGCCTGAACTGAGAGATCTTGAATTGGTCGTGGATAGGAGTCCTGCATGGAGGAGTCGCCAAGAGAATACCGAAGCAACGACGAAGTGCTGAATCGCTGCGTGTCCTCATCGTGAACGGAGCAGTTCTGAACTGAGTAATCGCGGTGTGTGAAATAGTGAGTTGGCAGCGGAAGTTTCAGCCGTTTGGTGAGGTTTACGTGAGCGTAGACAGAATCCCAGATAGATTCATCTCCTTCTGAAGTCTCTCTGGCAGCTTTGAGTGCAGTGGACGTTGTCGCTACGGAAGTTCTGCGTGTGGACTATTGTTATTGTGTGCTGTCCTGTGTGTTCGTCTCGGCTGTATATAGTTGTCTTTTGTAAATATTTGTCGTCATTGCGCTGTCCTGTAAATAAACGTCGCAATTGTGTCTTCCACTAAAGAACTGATCATTGTTGGGCTTATCGCCCATACCATGCACACCCACTATACAAGTAAGCAAACTTGATGTATTGGGAGGGAAATCCGTAACAATATATTTTTTTTCAACTGATCTAAAATGCCAGAGCATTGACTGTCCTTTTTTTAAAAAAAATTCTCAATAACTATTAAAATTTCAAAATCGACCGACGGATTTAGAATTTGAACTTTACCCTTTAATAGGAAATCAATTTTATGGTATTTATAACTTACTAGAAGATACTTCATTCATTTGAGATGTCTTAGTACATAACTTCAAGTGTAGTTCTGCGTTACTGTTAAATAAGCAAGTGAACAGATTTGGTTGAAAAAATCCTTGGACAAGATTGCGAATTTATATGATATTTCCAAACATCCCGATTCAAGTGCATCGTTTTAGAATGTATCCCTTTAAAGAGTTAACAAATCCACCGTAAAATTCCAGATATGTGTAAATGTCTATTGTTTATATTCAAAATAAATTGTTTTTATAAATGCAACCCCAGCATTTTATTAGTTTTAAATATTAGAGTCCTATCAGATAAAATGTGATATTTATATCAAATTTTAAAAAATTGCATGTTTTTTTAAAAGACGAATCTTATTAACTAGTACACAACTTGATTATAAATATATCCTTGATTGGTTAAAAACACTGCGGTACAATATTAAGCTCAAAATGTTTGTAAAAATGGTCACTTGGCATTCGAAATGTTTGGTAAGCCTAAATGAGGTGTATTCTGCTAAAGCAAGGTTATATCTAATCGCAGTATGTTATGCGTTTGTTGATAAAGCGTCGTTTGACTGGCATCTAGACTGCCTATGTCTATAAAGCTCACTCAATCAGAAAATCCAGAAAAGTAGATTTTTTTTGCCGACGAAAAAAAGAACCTATGTGCGATTGGTTATAACCAATCATGAAGTTAGTTAACGCGTATCGCTTTGCTAAAGCCTATGCATTTCATCAAAAATAAGCGCAGAATCAAACTCTCCAAAGAAATAACGCAATTTTAAGATAATACAGGACAACATGTAGCCTAGAAGATGAAATATAATAATAAACTTAGCATTTCAATAGGTATTCGCTAACACCCCTTCTTCAGCTTAATATCTTCCCATGCAAATACTTTGGCAAGGTATGGCCAAACATGGCTTTTGCTAAATAGACCCAATTCAAACCAAAACCATGCATATATATTTACGATCCTTTGCGCGATTTGAAAAAAAAAAAATCACTGACAAATTAGTTTATTTATAAAAAGGAAATAAAGGATATCGTGGTAAATTTTATCCATTACTAACGCAGAATTTTCTCTACTGTAATCACTCATTTGCTATCAGTATCAAAAGTAATCATACGTAGATGTCATGCTTCACATGAAATATAATTAAAATATATAGCCGTAATTTGTTATTAATTTGGATAGATATTAGAATTCTGTGTAAGATGAGCAGCAGCTCTGAAACAAACAAATATTTATATATCTGAAATTAAACTGTAATCCTCCAACTTTTTTCTAATTTTTAAATTTCAAATTTTATTTTTCAGATTTTAACTACAAGCGCTGCCTCATTCGAACTGCAATAGTAGCAACAATTTTAATAGTAGCCTACACAATTCCTCATTTTGATAAGATTCTTAACCTCATTGGTGGATCAACAATGACACTTCTCAGCTTTGTACTTCCGCCATTGTTCTATTTGCTCTTGGTTAAAAAGGGTCTGACAGATACTAAAAGGTATTTATTTAACAGCTTCTTCCTTTTCTTTTCTTCCAGGATTGTAACAAAATCCAGGATACAGTTCTAATATCTTAAAATTCATTAAAATATGAGAAATTAAATGGTATTGAAATTATATAATACAAAAATAAAGCAGAATAACTGAACAGCTTAAAGTATTATCTGTTTATTCAGTTTAAGTAGAGCGATATATTTACAGTTCTAAGGTAAGAGATCTGAGCTTTGAATTCAAAAACTCTATCGGATAAGCATTAAGTGAATTCAAATATACGTCAAGTCAGAGCTTCTCTGAAGTATTGATATTCAGTAACTACTATGATTAAGAATAATCTAAAACAATTCCAGAATTCTTTCAGCATTTAACAGAGCATCAATCAACAATAATCAGTAATATGACACCTGCCTCCTCTGCCTGTTTTGACCACTATTGGAAAACATTTGAAAAATCAACTGATTTACATTTCCTGCCTGTGGAAAGCAGCTGAAAGAGCATGTTATAAAATTTTGCTAGAATAATACAGTTCATGAACATTTGATTTTTTTAATGTTAATATATTTCATATTGGACTTTACAAAAATTGGCCAAGTAATAGGAATTATTCTGTACAAAAGAGTACAGAATAAGCATTTTTTTTTTTTTTAAATTATATACTTAAATATATTTATAACAAGTGGCCAGAAATCTGTTCTTTAAAGGGAGATATTTCAGATGAATTATTTGGAGGTCATTATTATTTTTTTTCGAGATAATCTCAAGCTCATTCAGCAAATTTAATTGAAAAGCTAAGAAATAAATCTGAGTATTTATTTGACTATGTTGTAATGTTCCATTCGAGAACTTTGTTATATAGGAATTAGTGAATAAAGTTATTGAAATTAAATAATAATAACTGAAACTTAGCTAAACCTAGTTTATTGATTTTAACAAAGATTTTAAATTATAAAAAGGAATTTTTCCAACTTTATAAATAACATATCTTTAATTCATATATATATGTAAAGATAGAAACATAGACTTAGGAGCATTTTTTAAAGCTGTAATCCTGTTTGTATTGCATGAAAGATTATTAACATTCCTTGTTCTGAAGTATTTTCTAATAAGTTTTTCGTTATCAGTGTCATCATTAATTATATACTTTTGATAGATTTCATAACTTATCATGTTACCAAAGATATTCAGGGATATTTGCAACAATATGGAAATAGTAGTTTTATAATTTTTGTGACATGGATGAGTGAAATCATGACAGATGATTTTGATAAATAAGAATTTCCAAAATCCTGAAAAAGAAGAAAAGTTGCAACATGAAGATTTAGTAGGAATAATTTAATATAAATTATTTTTTGTAATTTGAAGAATAAATAACTTGTAAATGCCTTTTAAAGATAAAAATTTCATTTAGTAAAAAAGTTCTTAAAACTGTATTTTAGGGTAAAGAATAAAAATTTCTTCTTTACACCAGTATATTTCTCTAGTAGTTCAGTAGTAAGTAATCAAAATGTTTCATGCATATTTTGTTTTAGAAATACATTTCAAATAAGTTATATTTCCTTTCAGTGAAATTCCCATATATGAAAAAATATTCCTGTATCAAAGCATGATAACAGGTTGCATTGGAGCAATAACATGCACTTATTTTGCTGTGGGAGATATAATTGATGTCTTCGTGAAAACTGAATCAGCAGAAATAAAGGGTGATCATGGAATACCCATCTAAGTGCATAGTTCTTTGAGTGAAGTATTTCAGAAGAATAAGATGACTCACTACTTTTATATTTGCATTGCACTTGAAATGCAAATAATTACTGTGATAGAATGCATATTGCATAAACATGTGTGTAATGAAATATATAATGAATAATGTATTTCTAGTTGTAAATTTAGTATATTTTTCAGTGTGAAAATAAATCATTTTATCATATTTATTTATGCAGCAATGTGTATATAAATTGTTTATATCACAACCATAAAACGTGTATGAATAATTATGGTTTGCTGAGCATGTTTCATCCTTTGAGGATTTCTTATTGCAGAGAAGTTGTTCCCAACATTTATTTTTTTCCTATAGAGCATGGATTTTTTACAAGCATGACTAATGTCATTGAGCTGAAAAAGACGTACATATATTGTTTAAAAATTTTATTAGCCTAAATATAAATGTATAGGAAATTGAGTAGGTAGAATAGTAATACTCTACCTTTATTTCTTCTATTTAATACAGATTTGAAGTTGCTACTTAGGATGGCAGATTTATCAATCAGAGAGAAAAAGTACTTTTAGCCTTGCTACCAAACAAATCCATAAAAAAAATAGCCACAAATTTTGATTTATAATATTAACATTTTATCGAGCATAATGAATAAAATTCATATCACTTTCATTTCATTCTTCAAGTTATTTTATATTATTTTAGTAATTATAAATACTGAGTGTGTACAAATAAATAAGCAGTAAGTCTACTCTTTAACAAATAGTATATTGTATAAACATGAATAGATATAAGTGTGATCATGGATAGATGTTTTAATGGTGAGATTATCTGACTGAAAACTACTATATTTGATATTATATATAAATATTTACTTTGGAAAAAAGAGGAATGCACAACAAAGAAAATAGCTCAACTTTCCAATCTGATTTTAATTAGTTAAAATTCAAAAGAAGTTCTGCACTTTTTTTCTATTATAAGCTCTAAAAGTTATCATTATATCATCATAAAAACCAAAAATGTTTCAATAATTTAAAAAAAATTCTGCATTAATCAACAAATATTGTATATATATATATATATATATATATATATATATATATGAAGTATAATTTTTCAAAGCATGCTTTACAACAGCAGATTTCATTGTTGATGTAAAAATCAATTAGTTTTTATTGTTATTGATATTTCAATAGGCATTATATTCATTGTTGATGAGCAAAATATGAAAAGCCACCTTATTTTTATTTTTTCTTGTACAGAATAGGTTTGAATATGCATTTTTAAAATAAAAATTGAATGAATTTTTGAAAATCGGCATTTTTTAAATCATTGTTTAATTTCAGATCAAATAATGGGATTTTTTTAATATTTTTTACCAGCGGGTGACCGAGCTCCGCTCGGAGAAAACAGGTATCGAAGCTAACTCGAAGATTTAAATTTTCGATTGTGATTTATCAAAACAATACATGCCATAAGAAAATTTGTGAAACCATTGGTGAAAAGATAACCGGTTAAAGTGCACTATTGTAAACTATTCTAAACAAAGTTAGAGTTTGGAAAGGGAACTATTCTATACAAAGGTATTGAAGTGGGGATTCAAAGGTGTGTGTGGGATTGAAGTGTGTTGAAGTTCAATATTTTTGACAAATTTATTTAGAAAAACCAAACATATATACATACATAAGAAACATATTATAAACCTATAACAGCATAAACATAAAACTTTATTAGTTCGCCATATTGGCTATAGATGGCAGCACGTTACCGCTTGAAAATTTAAGTAGCCATTATGGCGAACTAATAAAGTTTGAAAATATCCTATCTGTAACTCCGAACTGCTCGACCGCAGCGCTTCAAAACCGGCGCCAATCGATTCCTCGTGGCCAAAAACCCCAGACCCCCAAGTTTACCGGAGTTTATTAATTCTGGGGCGATTTTTGACTTGGCAACCATTCCTCGTATTATAGTATTAGATAAAATGCTTATTTCTAAATGATGATTTTTTTCTGTAACATAATTTGACACATAAAGATATAGAATGAAAATAAAGAAATGGACCCCATAGTAAGGAATTGGAACTAATATAAAGGTATATGTCTATCAAAATGTCAAGTTTGTTTTAAGTTCTTTTTATAAACACATGTTTAGTATCTTTAATCAGTCATTCATTGAGGAAATGGATTGGATTGTAGACAACTGGGTTCTTTAATAAAATTGGTATTTTATGAAAAAATGGAAAAATTTTCATAAAAAAAATAATTTAATTAAATAATTGTTTAAAAAAATAAGAACCATGGATATGCAAAATAACAACTAAATAAATAAAGATCAGAACTAAATTTTTTTATACACACAGATTTTTTATGTATTTAAATCAGAAGACAAAAATTTTTAATTATTTTTTGGCCTCATCTCTAAAGGGATAATGTATATTTTTTATATAAACTTAATGGATTATCAGCAATTATACTAATGGAATTTTAATAAACTAACAAATTTTAATTTAGCTATTTTGAAAGAGATAAATTAAAATTTGTTAGTTTATTAAATCAAAAAGTTTATTAAGTTCATTAAATCTTTCAATAAACATAAAAATTTACTAATTAAATTTTAGATAAAAATCTGATTTATATGCTTCAGCTTAATAAGTTTATGACAATAATTTGTAGGTAGAAATATTGATTAATAAATATTTACTGAATTAAAAACATACTTAATATTTTGAAATTCTTTAAAAATATAAGATAAATCATTCCCCAAAGATGAAAATAATTCAATAATCAATAATTTGCAATGGCATCAATTTCATAAAATAGTATTTTAGTGCAATTATTAGCACCTTATCATACCAACATGTTATTTGGATTTTGACTAATAGCTTGTCAAATTTTTAAGCAAAATTGTGACATTCAAAGATGCTATGAATTTTAAACTTAATCTGCATGACAATATATTTAAGGGAAGGTGATATCTATTTATATAGTAGCAACAAAAGTAAAATAATAAAAGATCATGTACCATAGATTAATTTATATATATATATATAATTAACTATGGTACATAAGCTTTCATATACCTTACTTGCATAATCTTTCATTCTTAGTTATACCACAATTGGCAATCTTAGGTGTTCAACTATTTGACTACCTGGTATATGTGAAATAATCGGTGAATTCCCAGAAACAGTCATTCATCTATAAGCACTGTCCTGATTTATAAAAATTTCATTTAATATCAGCCAATGACAGTAGATATATCACCAATAATACTCTACAAGTCACCAGTGTCCATTTAGACAGAAACTTTAAGAAATACTACTTCACTAAATGTTTTAATATGAAATTTTTAAAGCTTTGCAGTGCCAACTAATATACTCATTTTGTTAATTTTTATTTCATATGAAAGCTCAAGTTCCCTAGATATCATTCCCTTCATCTATCAATTCTTGACAGAATATCAGAAAATAAAAGTCAGAGGCATCAATAACTGACCAGATTTTACTATTTTCTAAATATAGCTAACAAACCAGAATGCTCTATCATAATTAAAAAAAAAAAAAAAACTTTGTTACGTATGATTATCAAATTCCTATTTTATCAAAATTAGTCAACATAACTACATTAAAATGCTTGCTGAAAACCAATAATATTATAAGATTTATTTTGTTCTGTCAATCAATTGTGATGAACCATATAATATCGCAACAACAAAAAATAGTTGGAATCATAACTATATAAAAAAGACAGAGTAATCTGATTAGTTATACCACAAAGCAATGCAATCAATTAAGAGCCCCTTGTTAACAAGTTTTTTTTTTTTTTAATGGAAAGGAAAAAGGCAGGTAACCATTAAAATGTATACAATGGACATGGGCTCTCATATGAAATAAAAATTGATATAGTGCTGTGGAACTCTAGATATGTTTCCCTCAGAGAACATTAAATAAGGTAAAGATTTTGAATCTACTTTCAAAAATGGAAACTGGCAAAAGACAGCTGGAAAATGATGACATATCTAAAAGCCCTGACTTTTATGTGAATTAAATCTAATGAAATCAGACTTATTAATTTTTTAACCACTCAGTTATTAATTTTTTTAACATAAATAATGTAAAGAAATAAGATGAACTAAAGTGCAATAAAAAGATGCAATAAATCAAAGGAACAAAATTTTTTGATTACATATGAAATGTGAATATAAATTTAGGTATAATACAAATTAATGTCTCTAGTCTGTCACAAGATTTACACATTATTGATTGAAACGCTATTATATACAATCATATTGAAACTATAGAAATAATATATTGTCAGTATTTCTGTACCTCATATATAGTGTGTCTTTAGAATAATTTTATAAATAACAAATGAAGCCACTGTATCAAAAATAAAGAATTTAATTCAATAGTAAAGCACAAGGAATTTAAAACACAAATGTAAAAGAACTTTCTTCAAGGAGTTTAATAGACATGCTAATTTAACACACTCTTCCTACAAAATCAGTTCTTCACAACTTTAACTGTCATTGGAAAACTTTCTAATTCTTAGAAAATGTCAACACTATTCTGAAATAGAAAGTTTAGTTCTATTTAATAAAAAGTTATTATCACACATAAATATTAGAAAGATTTCATATTATATAACCAATAAATAAATAACAAAATAATCTATTAAAAATATAAAAATATTAGTTTTTGGTAAATATAAAATTATACACACTCTATTAATGGAGATGTAAACTGTATGGAAAGGCTTGTGCGTAAACTCTTCTATTAGAAGGTTCAATGCTACCTGGCATGAAAGGACCATTATAATACCTCCACAAAAGGCTAGATCCTCTTTTTAATTGGCCCTAAAAATGAGAAAGTGATCAATGACCATCAAAAAATAAATTTCAATAGTGAATTTAATAACATAAATAGTGTATGATACTATTTTAAAGCCAAGAAAATAGTGGGATTTCCCACCCTAATTTAATGGTAAATAGAATTTTTAATACTTTCTGTGACAGTAATTCAAACTGTATTCCAAAACAGAATCAATCAAAAAAAAAAAAAAAAAACTCTGAAACTCATAAATCTGTAAAGAATTCTGTATGAGAGTTACAAAAGTTCTACCGTAAAGCCTGGTTGCTTTCTTTTCTCAATTGAACCCTTGTAATCACATTGAAAGAAATCATCGCAATCAATGAGATAAATGAATAAAACATATTTTTAAAAAAAGGATAGCTCATGATATATAAGTGTACAAGAATAATTAAGCAAGTGACATAATTATAGATTTATTGTGGAAGAATAGTCTTTAATGCCAAAATTTCATTTATTAGAAAATTCCATGCAATTTGAAATGGATGTAAAGTTAAATTTAAGAACTTAAACAATAGTCTAAGCATCCAATTTGTGATCAATTTCAGTCACTAATAAAAAAAATAAAAAAGGAAAAAGTGAGTTGGTGCTGCAATCAAATTGTTTATCAACTTAAAAAAAACAATTATCCTTGTTGGGAAAAAGAAAAGAAAAAAAGGAAGGGGAAGCAACTTAAATCAATTGTTCTTTTTTTTAAGATCCATAATATTATTCAGTTTTGACCAAAACAAGACAGTTAGTAACATTTACAGTGATTCAATTCTGTGAAGTACAAAGAAAAAAATAAATAAAAGGCAATACAACTTTCTTTTGAATATCTAGCACACACATACACCAAATATATTAAGGAAACAATTTATCTTGTTTTTGGATTAGCTTATTGAACTTGTCACACAATTTTTTAATGCAATCTTATTATAATAAAGCATTTGTTATACTGTAGTAACACTGTTATACTTAAATTAAATCAAGTTATCATCAATTACATCATTACAATCACAATTACATGCACAATCATTACATGTGGCAATTGTGATAAAATTACAATTATTAAATAGTATGCTTCAAACAAAAAGAGTAAGAAATTATCTGATAAATAAAATGTTTTGTAGAAAAGAAAATTGAGTAAAAACCTACAAATGTTTATGTTAATTACTTATATAATAATCATATTATATCCGAGAAATACTACTACTTAGTAGTAATTTCAAAGAGCAACTGTTTTTTTAAATGTTGAATATTTCTTTAAAATTAACTTACTAATAAACAATTTCAACAAGCGTAAATGGTAAGAATTGTAAAATGATACTGCTAGATTAGATAAAAATTCTAAAATCATTAGACTTCTATATGAAAGGTGGAATATTACAAAATAAATTAGAAGTGATTAAATAAAATAATACACCTTCATATTTCTTGCATGAAAATTTTTTATAAGGTTTCTTAATTTTGATAGAAAGATAAATTACATTTTACAAATATCTTAAAAAAAGTTATATACTTACTATGGCACTTAGATGAGACCAGCAATCTAACCAACTTGCATAAATAGGCATATTCCCTGGCATGCCAGCTTTAAGACTAAAATAAGGCAAATTCTTATAAATTTATTGAAATACATTGCATTTCAAAGAAATAAAAATGAATCAGAATTCAGTCAAAAATAAGTCCCATGTCAATTATAATCATAAACTAATTATATATATATATATATATATATATATATATA
>JAPMOQ010061158.1:902573-921138 GCA_026543055.1 Argiope trifasciata
TATATGAAACAACACAAGGAAGGCATGGTAAAACTAAAGTTCATAACTTTATTTTATAATCACATTTAAAGTTTTAAAGATAATTATTAGTGAGTGAAAGAATATGAGATTATATTTCATTTTTACTTACTTAAAAAAAAAGTTTCTATTGCAACTTATAATTTTAAAGTTAATGCCATTTCTTTTTCAATACTATATTAATTACAAATTTTCATTGTAAATAAATAAATAAAATAAAGGAACAAAATACTTAAGCATTATAGAAATAGCTTGCACAAATACTACATTAATTTCAAAATTTATATTCACTTAATAAATATTTACATAATATTAAGAGAATATAAAATTTTGAAATTAATGACTAGTTTCCCGAAATTAGAAGAATTTTAGATAAAAATTGACAAATAAAGCAGACAAACAGGTTAATGTTACAATTTTTTTTCAGTAAGTTACAAATGAATACAATTATATAAATACAAACATACTAATAAATGAATACAAATATACTAACCCACAGTTATTGACTATCATAACATGTGTGACTACTTGGAAAGGGTAGAAAAATGCACTTGCAAGGTACTGAAATAGCATAAAATAAGTTTTATTATAACAGATTTCATTAGCACATAGCCATACAAATGATAATGGATAATTTCTGGAAACTGATATTCATTGAAGTACAATAGAGCCTTGATTATGAGGGTCATTAATCAACTAAGATTACTGCTACAAAATAACAAATAATCTCTTTCAATATTTTTAATTAAGTGAATTAAGTTTTAAGATAGAATGTAATAAAACCAAATTGGATCCCATTTACATGATGCAAAAAAGGCTTTTATAACTTTAAAAAAAATTACAAGGCTTTAAAAAAAAGGCTTTTATTCTTAAATAAAATTAAAGAAGGCATTTATGGATAAATTTCATGGACAAAATAGTATTGTAAATGCATTAGAAAATTTTACATTGAAAGGAAGAAAACAATGAAAAGATCATTACAAAAATGAAATAGCCAAAATTCGCATTATTTGTAAATTATAAGACATTTTTAATTAAAGATGGATCTTTTTACAGTGTTTTTAATTCAGCATGTGTCATATTTTCTTTCCCATCAATCTTTTTATTTTTTACAAAAATGAAAATGCTTCTCCCTACAAAATGTCATTTGACATATTGTTTTCAGTTTTATGAAATAACATTTACTCTATTTCCCTCAAAATTTTCGAAAGATATATAAATAAGTTTTTTAAAAAATGTACGCAAGAAATTTGATGACTGAAAAAAAAATGCATCATAAGATGTTAATACATAATAATGCTTGTATAGTTATTTTGATGATTGTAATTTTTTTTAAAAAGGAAAATATTATTGTAAAAAGTCATGAATTCAAAAATTAGCGCCTATTAATACATTAAAGGTGTTTATAGTCATAAACAGCTGAAAATATTGAGCTTCGACTAACCAAAACTATAATATTTTCTCATGAAGATTGAATACAAACAATTAAATAAATTATATATTTATATCTACAATTGCCAAAGCTAATTTAAAGCCAGATTAGTTTTGTATTTCTAATAATATATTTTCCTCTCATAGAACCTTTTACTGCAATTATAAGCTGAATCCCAGTCACTGCAATTCTTTCCATCCAGCATATCATTCAGAGATTTACATAATATATAAATCATCATGTCCTAGATTTTTTTTCTGTACAACAACGACACTGCAATTCATTATACCAAATATATAAGTCTAGCAATTAACAAAAATTTTAAGAAAAATATATCCAGCATTTAAAAATATTTTTGTTTAATCATCAAACATATTCTTCTGGCAGGTATACAACTTATAACTACAACTTGGCTGAAATTTAAATTAGAAGTAATAATTAATAACAGAGGATTTATCATTTTATAATGTAATTAATGAACAACAAATGCCAATAATTAATACTTTATAATTATTCAGCCTAAAATTAAACAGAAAGCAAAGCATATTTTCTAAAAGCAGGTTCATCTAAAAATTTCTTGGAATGCTTTATTTTTAATATATCTAAATTTAAAAGTTTTTCAAATACCTTAAAGTATATATTTCCTTGATATGGCTGCATAAAGGCATAAATTATTTTATATCCAGAGTGATAATGACGAGCATGGGACAAATATTTAAATTTTAAAGACATTCTTTTACATTCAAATAAATAAATGCAAAATTCTTTTTATTAAAACCATTTTCAATTCCTTAAAACATTTACATGTAACATGACATCATTTGCTATGGTTGCAATTTTAATATTTACATTTAATAGAAAAATTTATTTTTTCAATATTATTAAAACATACTAAATTCAAAATGTGTATAAAGGTAAAAATTCAATTGAAATTTATGGAATATATAGTACTTAAATAGTTATATGCATATATTATACATGTTACATAGATATATGTTTATGTAAATTTAAAGAAAACAAATCATAAAGTAAAACATTGCATAATCTTAAGTAATAATTTCATGTGAGGGGAAAAAAAAGAAGAAAATTAAAATCCATGAAGGTTTTAATGGAATACCAATAATAAAATTTTTTAATTTTTTTAATTTACTTTCTATTCTTGGAATTTTATATTAATACTTGTTTGTTTGTTTTTTGAATTATAAGAAGGCCATTTTTTTTCCCACATAGATTTCTTTATTTTCAACAATAGTTAGAAGGTAAGGATGATTACTGAGCAGGCAGTAATTTTTTAAACAAACTTTCAGTCTTTGCAAACAGAAGGATAGATCACAGATTATCTAGATAATTCATTTTATAAATATGCCTTTTCTGTCATTTAAAAAAAAAGATTCTGCCATGAAGCCATTTGTATCAGCTGGGTTTAACTGTTAAAAAATTATCATTCTTTACAAAATATCTATGATTTATATGAAAAGAATGCAAAATAAAAAATTACTTACATTCATCGAAGCTTTCACATAACCTTTCAATGACTATAAAAAGGGGAGAAGGATCAATAATTAGAAAATAAAACAGACAAACAAAAAACACTACAAATATTCCAAGTAAAAAAAAATTACAAAAGTTTTGAAACTGCAATGGATACTAATTAGATAGTAATATAAATTTAGACAAACATTTCATTATAATATACTACAAACAGTAACATGATAACATGTCTATAACAAATAATTAAGTTCATTATGAATTTTCCTTTGATCCAATTCATCTATATTTCAAGTATGGAACAGTTTAAAAAGCTTTGTAGCCATTTAAAAAGTATCATTAATAAATACACACAAAATCCTCAATTTTACATATAAAGAGCATCTCTGTTTGACATCATGAATTAAGACCCTTATCATTGTACTAGTTACATTTTGGTAAGTAATTAATATACCTGGAAGATTGTTTTCCCAGGCTGTTGTACTAATGAAATGAGAATACATTTATTTAAAATTCAATTAGCTATTTGCAATATTAAAAATATTAACTTATTATTATATTACATATTACTGAAGACAGGAATTTTTTTTTTACATAAATACTAAATAATAGAAGAGAAAATCCAACTTCAGAATTAATGTCAAAAAGAACATGTTAAAAAAAATCATAACTGGTAGAATTAAGAAGAATGAAATTAAATTTCCTCTAAATAATAAAAATATATAAATATATATTATATATAGCAAAGAGATGAAATTAGGATAATATTTTGGATTTTAAATCAGTGTTTAAACAAATGCAAATCTGTTTGTGAAATTATATGTTTTGAAATAGCGTAAAATACTATGAAGTGTTCTTTATTTTTAATAAACTTATAGATTTTGAAAAAAAAAAAAAAAAAAAAAGTTGGTAGTGATGTTTTTCTTGCCTTAAAGAGTGCATATCATAATTTATTGAGAATGATGCTGTCAAATATTTGTTATAATAATAAAAATTAAGGTTACCTTTAGAATTTTCATAGTATACTTATATTAAGTAGAATATAATTTCAAAGCATATTATTTTAGTATATTTATTCATTACCAGCTATCCATTCCTCAAATCACAATTATGTATATATATAAGATGATTATCGATTTCTGTCCACATAGTATTTCAGATATGAATATATATTACACAAACAAGGGTAACAAATATTTACCTCTTCTTCAATCAAATATGTATTTATTAGCACTGATGCTGTAGTAGCAGCCCAAGCTGTCAGTAATTCTCCTACAATTCTAGGAATAACTCCCCTGAACAAATAAAAGAGTTTACAATATTAGAACACTACAGAATACATTTATAAAAAAATATTTCAAAACAATCTTTTGAAATATTATTAATAAACTAAACACTTACCTATAGAAACCTAAAATCCCTTCGGTATTATAAATTTCTCCTACGGATCCAAATATACCCCTGAAATAAAATATATGTATTAATGCCCAACTGCTGAAGTTACTTAAGAAAATTTCTGGAAATAAAATTATTTAATATTTTGAATATTCTAATACTTTAAATTAGATAAATATCTAAAATAGTAATGCTTTTAAATTTTAAGAATAGATAAATTTTTAAAAATTATGCAGAAATTTATTTTTAGGAAAAAGTGAAGACAGCATATTTAGATTGGAATTTATTTATAGTATATTAGTTGATATTTTAAAGTAAAAGCCAAAATAAAAACATTTTTTAAAAAAAAATAATAAACCTGAAATCCATGTTTATACTAATAATTGTTGAAAATGGACTCGCTTTCTCTATGTTAAAATAACTTTTTGGCAATTATATGATTTTCAGCAAGCCATTCAACAATTAGCTATTATAAAGCTGCCAAATAACATTTGAGATTTTTTTTAAACCAAAGCAATTTTATATGGAGCATGTCTAATGTTATAAATACAAGAATAGATAAGCAGAAATAAAACTTCTGGAAAATAACATAACAAATTTAAATTATTCAAAAGGTATAACAATTTTTCAGATTTCTCTTTTTAAATAAGATACTCACACATATTTCTCTTCTTTTCCTACAAACTGAGCAATGGTTCTGATGGTTATTACTGAAAAATAAATAAAATAGATTAAAAATATGGCAATAAGCAAATTCAAAAGCTTATTTTAAACAAGTTCTCAGTCCTTTATTGGGTCACCTAAATAAGTATACAAATAAGAATCAAATAAACTATTAAGCTCCGAAGTGAAAAGATTATCAATAAAAAATAAATATGATTAAAAGGATATCTATGTAAATTAATAACTTTGTGTCTTGCTGTTAAAATTTGTAAATAAAAAATTAGTTTTTAATGTTTTTAAGTTATTTTTATTAAATAATTAATTTCCAATAAGATCCCCAGTTTTAATAATAAATTAAAAAACATATTTAAAATGTTAAAAATAACTTAATTAAAAAAATATTTATGAAATTTTATGTAACACGGTATTAATTATTTCAAAAATGGCATAAATAATTAAAATGAATGTTTTTTCACAAATTTTTAAAAGGAAGAATTTTTTGCCCCCCCCCATCTATATATTAAAATTAAAAAAAAATTATTAGTAAAATAAAGAAAATTTCCCATCTTTGGAAAATCCAAAATGTTTATATCTATTTATTTAGATTTTCCTTTTGATTTTCTATTATAGATATAGAAAATAAAAGAAATGGCATTTTTTGATGAAATTATTTTCAACATTCCAAACTGTTTAAAAAGATTTAGGCATTTTAAGTTAAGTAATTAATCACAACAAAAATTTCAATACCCAAAAACAATCTATATATTTAAAAAAAGTGAAATAGAAGACATTTGAGCTAATGTGGCAATTTTTATAACTTTTTTTTCATGCTATGCATGATAATTTTATTCCCAACAATACAAACATATTTAAAGAAATTTTACATAATATGAATATACAGAGAAAACAAATCATTAAAATTTTTTTTAAAAAGATATATCAATTTTTATAGATCTAAAACTGCAATTGTGAACATTTTTGAAAACTCACCATGGAAAGGATGACTAACAATTATTGCTACAATCCTAGCAGCTGAAGATTTCACTAGTTCATTAGCATGAACCATGAGCTTTTGCTCATCAGTGAGGTCACTCTCTGGTTTTCCTAAAATACTTTCATCAATAATATTTGGCAATTTCTGAAAAGTAGTAAAAAACCATTATGTACTGCAAATATATTTTATTTAATGCAAAAACATATTTATTACTATTTAAATGGTTAAATAATTAGATTTGATTATTTATGATACTAATTGAAAATTTACTTAGTAACTGAAAAATGAAATAGACTAACAATTTTATTATGAAAATATAAGAAAAATCTAAAATTTATAAATGTAAGAATATTAAGATTCAATTTTAAAGCTAAATAAGGATACCATAACAAATGCTACATAAAAAGATACCATTCAGGCTGCGGTAGCCTGGTTGGTAGAGCTACAGTCTCGTAACCGAAAGGTCGCGGGTTCTGTCCTCGTCTTGGCCAAAGACCGCCGTGTTAGCTGATGGCAGTTAGGGCACGTTAAATAGGTCGTGACTGCAAAGTCCTCCAAGTTCCCATAATAAATTATACATCTGGGGGTACTGAATCAGGGATGAGTCGGTCTCTGATTTGGATCTAAAATCTGACTTGCAGATCGATGAATGAGTGTATAAATGAGTATCCCACCCCTAAAAAGGGTTGTGTCAGGTGTGTTCTAGCAAAGTCATATTTTCACCTTAACGGTGCTCGTTGACAATGAAAGGTGCACACCTCTGCCTTCGTTCGAAAGAGCTCTGCTCATTCGTGCTTGGTATGACCAAGTGGCATTAGACCCAGCTAAACATAAAAAGATGTAACGTAAAAAACATTACAAGATTACTCAGAAAATTAGCCAAGATACTTAGATTAATTTCATTACCCAGCAGATTGAGAAACTAATTTTAACAAATTGAAAAAAAAATCAATTAAAATATTTTCTTAATTATAATTTTTTTAAATTCAAAACTGCACCACTCAATTATCTTTAATGCAAAATGTGACTTAATTAAAAAATATTATCCAATATCAAAAAATTATATTCCCATTATTATATACTATATTACTTATATATAACATAAAAAGTCTCCAGTTTATTTTATTTTTAAATATGAGAAACCTGGCAAGAGACAGAAAGAGAGAATTAATAGGAGGAGTTTGAAAATATCAAACACAATTTACAGCTATAAGACATTCTAAAATAAAACAGATGATAGAAGAAGTAAGAAGTTTGATATTTTTTTTTTTATATAAAAAGTGAAATTTGAATTAAGATGTTAGAAACACTTATATTATTATGGCATTTGCACTTCAGTGCATAAGTTGGTTCCATTTTGTTTTAGAGATATTAGCAGTCATCTTGTGTCAGTTGCTCTCTTAAACTAAAAAGAATCCAAACACTAGATCATTATGTCCCAATATTCACCTAAAAAGTCAACTAATGTTAGATATCAAAAATTTTGAAAACTCTGGATTCTTACCTCTTCAACTATTAAGTAGGTAGATAAATTCAAAAAATTACTAGCGAGTCTAGGTGTTAAACCTGTATATAGTCCACAAAATCCATTAACTCTTTTTATGTATTTCACTAAAAAGAATCAAGATAGATATTAAAATACCCACAAAAATTATAACATAATATTCAGAAAAATGAAATACATTTAAATCCAGACTATCAAAAATTTATTAAAAATTATTTTTACTGTAAGTAAAAGCTCCTGGCAAAGCCAAGGCAGGTCTGCCAAACATGGTACGGCATGGAACTGGAGCAATAGGTTCATGCCCAATCTGAAAAATACACATAATAAAGCTTATTTTCTATTGTATACATTTTAAAATTTCATCATTTACAGAGATATTTATAATTGACATTTATATAATACTGATAGTTTATAAATTTAAATATTTGCAAAGCTGAGACAGAAAGAAAAAACAACAAAAAAGAAATATTATGCTTTCATTTTATGAAAGATTATTCAAAACAAAATATTGGATTTAATTGCATAAGTAATGAAATTCACATTTATCATTTCTTGTATAACGCTTCCTTTTTCCTGCATGACATATTCTTTTTCCTGCATGATTTTAAAAATAAAAATACCACTTAGATTTCAAAATTTTGATAATGCAATAAAGTTAATATATTAGCCGAGAAAGATCATTCCTCCAAGATGTAATTAATAATAATAAAAAAAAACAACTTAAATGGTTGCTTGGACAACCGATGAAAAACTTCATAGGTACTTTTCCATTATCCGGCAGCAGCAAGAAATCATCAAATATTGTAGAATTCTGCCAAATTTCTTAAAACCATAAGTGGTTTGTCATTCAATTTGTGATTTGGCTTGTGCTTGGTTAACATTGGCAACATTTGCGCCTGGATAATGGAAAAGTAATTCTTTATAAATTAAATCCAGGAAATTTACAAATAAGAATTAATAAATAGGTAAATAAAATTAAATGTGTACAGTACTTTATGTTAGAGAATTTTTTTTAAATTATTAAACATTAACATAAGATAAATTTGGAAAAGTAACTATAAAATTTATATAAGAATAAATCTCGCTGAATGAACTTTTGCACTCAAATAAAACTTTAAAGTAATATTAGTAATTTTTTACAAACCCTTAAAGGAATGTTTAAAACTATTCAAAACCAATCAATAGTAAAAAGATTTTACTCCTCCATGTTTTAGTGTTTGCTTAAAGATGGGTTTAATACAAAAAAATAAGAGTAATAAGAAAGATGAAAGGAGATGTTTATATTGAGCATTAAAGTTAACTTCGGTAATATGCACATCTTTCTTAGTAAGGTACAATTATTCAAAAGTGGTTGTCTCGGATACTGAAAGGAACAGTTTCTCAATTTCTGAGTTTGCCTTTGATGACAGTTTATTTACCAAAAATTAAACTCAATAACATTTTCACATGCGTTTGTATCTTTATATTCATAATGTCACAGTTAACAATTTAAAGTCGTTTTAATATATTATGCTAAAATTAAATGTGTGTTAAGAAACAAATGTCTGACCTTGAAACTTCTTGCTGGATTACATTAATTAAATCCCATTGGAAATATTCCAAATTTGATTTCAATTTTAATCCACAAGAATTTGCATTTAAAATTAAGTCAAATAATGATAAAAAAATTAATAAAAAGAATGTACAGGGAAATAATTCAGCAAAATTTCGAATCCTGATGAAATAAACTATACAATTACATCAGATCTAAATTAATTACAAGAAAAACAAAATTTCTACTAACTATATTTAACTGATAATTATAATATTTCCAAACAAATGAAAAAAATATTTATAAGATAGCATAATGATCTTTACTTCTAATTATTAACAATCAGAGGATTTGTTGTTTATTATTATTAGTTAAAATTCACAACAAATTTGAGCACAAAATATATGGAAGATAAAAAAAAAGATATGCTTTATTATATGGAAAGTTCTTTTTTTTATAAGAGCCTGAATAATGCTATTTACATTTGAAAAATGGATTGTTAAGAATCTTTAATTTCAGTATAATGTTCAGCATTTTGTTACTCGTAAATCAAAAAATCAAATCTTTCATGTATCTAACAAAATTGACCAGATAAACTAAATGTACTTTCACGAATATCTTTTTTTCAATATTTCTTTAAACCATGCATCAAATTTCCTTCGTTTAAAAAATTAACAATTATTTGTTTTTCTCAAATGCTATAAATAATCTATACCATAACGCAAATAAAAATCATATGTCTGATAGAACTTTATATGTGTATAGTATTTTAAACTTTTAAATTTTTAGTGCGTAAATATTATTTCAAATAAATATTTGACATTTCTTACCTGAATCAATACTTTCACATAATCCAAAGGATAGCCGGCAGCAACTACTCCTAATCTCCCCAAAATCTGAAACCATTCAAAATTACTCTCAACTACTTCGGAACGTTCCTCTGATTTAGCCATACTACCCCCGTGACTACCAGAAAAATAAATTAAAACCTAAACACAATCATACAATAAACAAATACACTTTTTGATCGAGGTAATGATAGGTTACGTAGAGTAGAACGCATCCGCAAGTGCGAATCGGATATTGAAAAGCCGATTCACATCCTCAGTAATTTTGATGACGAATCAAATATAATTTGGAATTTAAATATATATTAATTGAAATTTCTTATTTACTATGAAGCATTTAAATTCATAACGTAAAAGAGTAAGAAAAAAATATTCGAATGTAACCCTTTAAGAGGGTCCAACAAATGTTATGAAAAACTTGACCATTCCAGAATATTTTTTTAAGCCCATGGTTATCAAGTTTTCATTCATAAGAATTTTTTTTAATACTTCAGAATATTATACATATTTAGTAGATCAATCAAAGACTCTGAAGATTCTAATTCAAATGAACTCCTCAATCTTGATCAGGTTCTCTTTATTTGATATTGAAACCTTTCTTCCACAAAGGTGATGGTAGCGACTTGTCAATAGTGGTGGGGATGAAAGACAATACCGAGAGGAAGGCAAGCACAGTTTCCCTAATTAGATTTCAAAATAATTCATAATAATTAATTTTACATTTAATTAACACGAATATATTTGTTGAAAATCTCTGTTAGATCTACAGACCTTCAAAGATTATCGATATTTGAATCTGTTTTTCTTTAATGAGACTCTTGATATTTAATTGAGCTGAAATCTAATTCTAGAAAAAACATGGTCACGTTTTATTTTAGAGATTAGTATTAAGATGGAAACGCGAATATAGCAATAAATCATCTAAATTTGTAGCAATATGTTTATGGAAATATTTAATCGGACTTTAATATAGAATACATTCTCAATTACCTTAAATTTGGTTCGAATTCAACTAAATTCTTTATCTTCTAGATCCTTTTGAATACTTATAAAGTATTTCATTTTCTATAAAAATGAATTAATAATTAATGTTCATAGTTATTACTAAAATCCTAATATTAAATAATGATCTCATGTGCAAAATACTAACATAAAAGGAAACAACTAAATCTTAAAATTCATAAAACCTTTTCTTGATTAATTAATTTTGTAGAAGTGAATAATAATTGTACAATATACTCATTACATCAATTTATAAAAATGCAAGGATTAATACACAAAGAATTAATATATATAAGCCAGTGTCGACTCAAGAGAAAACAGGAAAAAATAAATTTTTTTTCGTACATTTATTCTTATAAACCTCTTCCAATTTAAAAAGAAAGAAAAACATCAATATTTATCTTTGAGGTAGCTTGAATAATATTACAGCTTAGTCTCCAAACTAGGAACTTTTGGTGAAATAGTTAGTACATTGATATTGAACAAAGATCTTTTAGTTCGTAAACGGCGTCTATATACTAAATTAATGTGACGTTTAGTAACTAATTAATCAATAACGTAAAAGCTTATTTTTTTCCCCATTCATGCCCATCGTTCTCGTACAAATGACATTATATATATATATATATATATATATATATATATATATACACTGATGGAAAAAAAAATCCCAACACCAAGAAAAAATTATTGTACAGTAATGAAATTTTAGGAATACATTTGTCTAGGTAACATATTCAATTGATTAAAGTTTCAAGATCACAGGTAGAGCCATTGGCGAGAAGAGCCATTTCAAATGTGAAATGTTGGTACATTAGTAACCGGTGTAACCGCCAGAATTTTGAATGCAAGCATGCAAACGTGTATGCATGGTGTCGTACAGGTGTCGGATATCAGTTTGTGGGATGGAGTTCCATGCCTGTTGCACTTGGGTGGGCAATGCAGGGACGGTTAATGCTGGTTGTGGATGACGCTGGAGTTGTCGTCCAATGATGTCCCATACGTGCTCGATTGGAGAAAGATCTGGTGATCTAGCAGGCCAAGGCAACATATCGACACGCTGTAGAGCATGTTGGGTTACAACAGCGGTATGAGGGCGACCGTTATCCTGTTGGAAAACACCCCCTTGAATGCTGTTCATGAATGGCAGCACAACAGGTTGTATCACCAGACTGACGTACAAATTTGCAGTCAGGGTGCGTGGGATAACCACGAGAGTGCTCCTGCTGTCATACGAAATTGCTCCCCAAACCATAACTCCAGGAGTAGGCCCTCTGTGTCAAGGCCACAGACAGGTCACTAGCAGGCGTTCACCTGGCCTCCTTCTAACCAACAAACGGCTATCACCACGACCAAGGCAGAACCGGCTTTCATCAGAAAACGCAACAGATCTTCACTCCGTCCTCCAATGAGCTCTAGCTTGACACCACTCACGTTGCAAACGGCAGTGGTTTGGAGTCAGTGGGATGCACTGTACTGGGCGTCTGGCTCGGAGCTGTCCTTGAAGTAACCGATTTGTAACAGTTCGTTGTGTCACTGTGGTGCCAACAGCAGCTCGAATTTCAGCTGTAGACGCAGTACGATTAGCCACAGCCATACGCCGAATATGACGCTCTTCTATCTCAGTAGTACCACGTGGCCGCCCGGAACCTGGTCTTCTTGAGGTAGTACCTTCCCTTGACCACTGCCGCCAATACTCATGCACAGTGGATATATTCCTGCCAAGTCTTTCAGCAATATCGCGGAAAGAAAACCCACCTTCTCGTAGCCCTACAACACGACCTCGTTCAAACTCAGTGAGCTGTTGATAATGGCTCCTTCGTCTTCTCAGAGGCATCCTTGACTAACATTAACCCACTACGTCAAATCTCAACTGTAAATAACGATCACGAACCTTACAGCGCTTATTTAAAGCAAACCTCTTTTGCATGTTCATAGTGTCGCTACTAGCGCCACACTTACGCGCGTAGCTCGAAATTTGTATTGACGTCATATTTCAGATGTATAAACACGCCTACTAAATTTCGTTTATCTAGCACAGCTCCTTCCTAGTGTTGGGATTTTTTTCCATCAGTATATATATATATATATATATATACATTAAAAATAAATAATTTTCATTTAAAGCTAGTTTCTTAGTTATAGTCAGTAGAAGACTTAGTCTGCGAATTGTCTGTCAATCTTGAATATCTCTGTATATAATTATTAACTGGATTCTAAGTGGTCGCCAGTGAGATGGGATGATATGTAGTCTTAAATATATTCGTAGTTGAAAATGCAGATTCATAAGTAGGTACAGCCAAAGAACGATGTTAAATTCGACTTTTAAAAAAAGTAAGATACTTTACGTCATCAATTGGATTTGAAAAGATATTCTTAGGCTCTAAGCTTCTTAAAATTATGTCATTTTGAAGGAGAAAAACTTCGTTTCCATCAAGAGATAAAGATAATGTATAGTTTATATTTTCAATAATTTTTTCCGATAGACATTGCCAAATGGGTAACTTATGAATGTAACAATTGATTTCATTTAGTATTCACGTCTTATTAAAAATGGCTACCCCAAATTGTCTTAAAGGTTCACTGATCAATCGCAATTTACTTAATGCCCTCTCCTGAATAAAATCCTTGCTAGAATAATTTATTATGCCAAATGAGAGATAAATTGTAGCAGCCGCTTCAAAATGAGCCATTGTTTTTCTTTACATTGACAAATAATGAGTTTCTTTTTATATTTGCGAAGGCCTGGTGATTCATATATAACAAATCCCAATTCGAACTCGAAAAGAAAAATATTGATGTATGGAATCAATTTTTTGAATTAAAAAAAACATCAATTAGCAATGCTATCTAATAAAATTAATTTCGTTCCAAAAACCAACATTCCCGTGCATCAGTAGATTTTTTGGGAGCGGTTTTAGGAGCACGGATGCAGCGTTTGGCACTGAGGTGAAGTCAACGCAAAAGCGCATATACGTAGTTCGTCTCGATGGAGTTAAGTATTTTGATCGGTTAAGGACAATATTGATGCAGATTTAAAATTTTGGTGTCAATTCGAGGTACTAAATTTCATTTATTTAAATCATTGCGGTTTTCATCTTAGTATTCGCAAACTCTCCAACAGAGAAAAATGAATTTAGAGTAAATGTAAATGTTATAAATATGGGAGATATTTATAACATTAATATAACATAGATATATATTATGGGAGATTCAAACCTCTTGTCCAAACATTGTAACATGATGATAATTTATGCATGGTATATTTATTTTTAACATATTAAAAGTTACGGTAATTATACAGTAGCGATAGCAGACATACACAAAATATAAATTAATATCGTCACTACACTCATGTAAAAAAAGTATTGTTTCAAAGTATAATTTAAACTAAATGCAAAAATACACCAAAACTATTTAGGAAAACAACTAATTTTCAGCGAAAAATATAAATTTTTTATAAACCAGTTAAGTTTCTGGTAAGTTTCTATTATTCAAACTGGTAGAATTAGATCAGGCGATCAACTCTGTCAAGCGTTTTACTCGAATATTAACCAAATCGAAATTTACAGATAGTATACCAAACTTAACAAATATATAGGGATTTCTGGATCATCATGATCATATACAAAATATATCTTCAAATAATCCAATTTAAACTGACTGGGTCCGAAATGTGACGCTTATCCACCTCATGGTGATAATATCATGCACCAAATTTCATCAAGGTTTTATATGATGCATTGCGCATGGGTGAACTTTCCGATTATGGATTTCATTCGAAATTTGATGTAAATTTTGAGACAAGGTATCAACTTTAACTCATCTATTTCTAGTTTTGTGCTATTAAGTTTATTGACATTCCCAATTCCACAAATATATTTTCTGGATGCAGGGACTTAAATGTGGCGATACCACAAAGATTTAATTTTTTTGATAATTATGTTATTTTATACAAGATAATTTAAATTTAATTTATTGCAAATAAGCTTCTTTTTTAAGAAAATATTTTTTTTCGATTTTTATATTCATGGAAGTGTAAACTTGTTAAAACCATAATAATGGCGGGAAAATAAATTTGTAAAAATACGCTTGTTTAACAATAGTCATGTTCTCTGTTTCTATCTTAACAATGTAGAAATACAGATATGTAGATAAATAATTCAGTTTCAAATGCATTGTTACAGACTGCTAGTAAATCTCCTCCAATGTGCTTTCTACTTTCATTTCTAACTTCCACCTAATAGTTCAGCTTTAATTTTTTTCGAATGAATAGCTCCGAATTAGATGTCCCATGTTTTTCATTTGTCCTTTCAAAACTACACAACATTCTGAATCCGAAGAAGTAAGCTATTTATGAATTCCAAATACTATTCGTAAAACTAAACCACCATATTTTTGGTACAACTATTTCAAATTTTAACATAAAACACAATTAATCCAAACTGGTCTAATTAGCTGCTATAGATCATTATAATATATGTTATCTATCAGTTAGAAAGTGCGATTTAGAAAGACAATTAATATCTGTTTTTTTACAACACTTATTGTATCTCACCAAAATACTACACATTATTTGAAAAGATTCCAAATGTTTCATACGCTTAAAGACAATATTTACTTTCTACTCTTATAGGCCATTTTATGAAAATAAATTTTGGCATAATCCTGCTTTTACTGATGCAACTGAAAAGTGCAATGTCTGATCTGGAAAGAGAGCTGCGAATCAGCATCGACAAGGCCATGCAGTGTGATCGTCGAGAGCCACCGACGGAACCAGTTATCGCGATGTCTCCTAAAAGATTCGCACAGCTCGTGGGTTTATTGCGGCATGATTTGAATCGTAAGCCTTTATTTACATTTTCTTTGTGATATTTTGTATAGTGAATAGTACAACGTCGTAAGCGCATAACAAGTATAGTGAGTGATGGTTAGTGAATAAGTCAGTTCAAAGGCGAGATTCTAATAAAGCATAATTTGGATCTAAAACATTTATCTTTTCGATATGATTGATGTTTTGTATGGTTGGTAGCTCCATGCTTTAAGATCATAACAAGTACTGTGAGTGATGGTTGGTGAATAAGTCAGCTCAAAGACGAGGTTCTTCTAAATCATAATTTGGATCGTAAACATTTATCTCTCCGAGATGTGCATTCTTCCTTTCTAACATGCATGTGCTGATATTTGGAAGCAATAGGATAAATAATACTGCCAACAGAGTGCGCGCAAATCTTTATTATTGCTAGAGACTGTCGGAAGATAATATTTCTTCTTATGCTTAATCCCTAGGTAAATATATAATTGGTAGATAATTATGTGCAAATGGTAGCAATCAAAATCACGAGTGACACTGATTTGATGCAAAATGAAACAGAATTAGAGATTGCTAGTATTACAAATATTTTCCATCCCCTTTTGAAAAAAGTTCGAAAAAGAGAGTTTTTTATGTTCTTCAGTACCATGAATACTTATTTACACATCAGAATGAAAATAGTAAGGAATATTGACAATAATTGCGTCAAATTTGAAATTACCTATTTCAGACATGAATGTTTCTTAAGAATAATTGCACCACCATCGATGTGATCCTTACAATACAATATTTTCTGTGAGGCACCTTCTAATCGAATGCACTCATTTTAATAATTTTTGATAAAAACAATTTTACCCATGCTCACTCAACCTTATTTGGCGAACCTGTTGAGGAATATTCTGAATATATTTTATTCATAGAATTATTAGGAATGCTCTTCCTTCATCTAAGATACTAGTTTTAATAATTAAATATATATTTTTTGTTTTGTTTTTGGTGTTCTTGTCTTGTTGTTCCTTATTTATTTCTCTACAACTTTATAATATCTTGAATTTAGTGCAGAACAGTCAAGTCTGGCCTATTGCACCATCAAAATTCAATTAATAAATCAACTTTAAAGATAATTGTGACCAAGCGACTTCGAATTTCAGGAAGAAAATATTAATTTTCTCTTTGTAATTGATCCTTTCTTCATCGAACTTTTAGAAACGATTAATATCTATATTTCTAGTACTACCTGCAATTTTAATAAAATTTGAGGTGGTTTTTTAATTAAAAAAATACTGTGCACTTACGTTTCGATTGGGTTATGTATATACCATCATTTTTTGCTGTTAATAAGTAAGTTACATCATAAATTAGAATAATGACAATTTCATCATTTTCTCTTTATTGCAGCTCCAGTTTGCGATACAGGAAGACTTTATCCACCTTTCCGACTGGAAGACCCGCAAACGTGGACTTTCTGTGTTTTTGGAAGCTGTAAAAACAACGTAAGTTAAAAATAGAGTTATTCCCGAAGCATTTTTGTACTATAATGACATTTAAAATTAGTATTAAATACTTACATTTATTGCATTTGAAGTTTAATAAATGTTTATTAATCCGATAAATATGAAAGGAAATTTATTATCATGTGATATACACTGTTTATTATAAGTATTTGATCAAATAGTGATAAATAAGCAACTATACTTAAGTTTATGAACTGTTTTCCTATCTAATTTCATTGTTCATGACTGGAGCGGAGTATTAAACAGGCCAGTAGTTAATTGACTATAGTCCCACAATACTTGGGGGTCCTAAAATTTCAACATAAATATTTACGGAGTTTATTAATTTTATGTTTTTAAAATAATTTGTTAAAAAAGTGCACACAAATTGATTAAAATTCAAATTAAATATCGATTAAAGCGAAAACAATATTTTATTATTGTTAGTAAATTATCTCTTAGTTTTTTTAAGTTATTTATCTCTTAGTTAATATTTTATGTTATTTAAAAATGTAAAAATTTTTAGCTTCAAATTAAAAAAAAATATTTGATTCTATAGTAATTAATTAAAAGATAATCCGATATTAATAATTAAAAATAATCTGATAGAATCAGATAGAATAGAATAGTCTAATAGCACTTATATTGGGCTTAAAAGTTGTTTATTTAAAATACTGTGTTTAAATCTGTTATAAATTGGAATTTTTTTAAATGGAAAATACTGAAATCAATTATCTCTAAACAGCCACATTTTTTTCTTCTGTATGATTATCAGAATATTTTGATAGATTACTGAATTTACTGGATAAAAATAGAATTAAGATAAAAAAATCATCTTGTTAAGTAGTTAGAGATTCAAAAAAGAGCGGCGAAGGGGGGGGAGAGTAGGTTGACCTAAGGACCTTTAGTGGGTTTAATCTTGCCTAAGTGCCTTTAGAGGGCTTTGTCCAAACCCTGGTATCATAAGATCTTATTATGTACTGGTTTATGAGGAAGCCAACGATAAACATCTGATTAGAAAGTTGAAAAAGAGAGCATTTAATTCATTCTCCAAAGAAAAGCTTCCCCATTTGATAAAATCCATGCACAATAATGGTTATCTTATCCTATTATCAACTCAGCAAATTTCCATCATTTCGAAAACAACAGCAAAATTTTTTCTTCGTTCACCAAATTATCCAAGCTCAATGAATAAGGATGTATTCACTATTTTTAGATCCGCAATTTTCACTATTTTTAGATAAAAATTGCTTTTTTGTATTGTTTTCTAGCAAGGAATTCAAATATTGAGCAAATATTCGCCATGAGAATTTAAGTATATATATATATAAGAATTTTGTGTATATATATATATATATATATATATATATATATATATATATAT
>JAPMOQ010061158.1:928402-955716 GCA_026543055.1 Argiope trifasciata
CATCCCTTACAATCCCAACAATATCCCATACAAGGTGGGCAGATACAAAAAAGTGCTAATATTGGACAAGCTGGACACCCATTTCAATACCAACAGTATCCTCCAGTCGGTGGACATATTCAAGAAAGCGCTCATAATGTACGAGCCGGACATCCCTTTCATTCCCAACAGCCTCATCCACATCATGGTGGACAGATTCAAGGGGGATCTAATATTGAACAAGTTGGACAACCCTTTCACTATCAACAACATCCCCCACATCCCATTCAAGGAAGTGCTAATAACAGACAAACTGGACACTTCTTTCATCCTCAACAACATTCTGCACATGTTGGACATATTCAAGAAGTGTCTAATAATGGACAAGTTGGACAGTCTAATAATGGACATCTCCATGGAGGACAGATTCAAGGAAGTGCTAAAAGCGGACAAGTTGAACATCCTTTCCAATCCCAACAACATATTCCTCAAGGTGGGCAAATCCAAGAAAGTGCTAACAATGGACAAGCTGGGAACTCCTTTCAATCCCACCAACATCCCCAAAATGGTGGAAAAATTCAAGAAAGCACTAATAAGGGGGAAAATGGACATTCTTTTCATTCCCAACAACATCATTTATATGATGGAGGAAATCAAGGAGCTGTTATTAGAGATCCAGAAAATTCTGCCGCTGCAAATTTAAATCCAATAATTTCTGATTCGCCTTTAGAAAGTGCTCTGGGAGGTTCTGGACCAAATGCTCAGGATTCAGGAGGGAGTAGAAAAGAGGAAACGACCGACAGCAAAAAAGAAGCTGCAGAAGAAAAGACTGTAGCACCTTCATCTTCCATATCATTATTTGGAAAAAAATACGTTTTATGTTCAGTTTTATTTATTTTAAACAATAGATATCAATATATTTTGAATATTTGAAGGAGTAGTTTTCAAATGTATCTAAAAATCTTTATTTATATATACTACCGAGTATAAAAATTAACTCTGATAATAAGTGAGTTTGAAATTAGAAATCCCCATAAAAAGCCGAGTTTATAAGTTAGAAGTTTAAAATTAAAGATTACAATTTGAATTTCATTGATTCTTCATAATTTATGATCTAATATAGTTCAATAACGTGAAGTAACGGGGAAATGCACAGAAGTGGTTTTTATTGTAATCTTATAATTTCACTTCTATATAATTTACATATTACACTTTTTGCCTTATTGTACAATGTACTGCTCTATCTGAAATCGACGTTCAGATACGAACTCATTAAATCCACTTTAAGCCTATTGATTTGATTTCCATAGCAAATTGTGATGCACAATAGAACCAGTTATTTTAATAACCTTACACTAATTCTATTATTATGCAAGTGGATCAGTCTAAAAGGATCAGGTATCATGATGTCATAGTGTCATTAAAAACACAACTATCCTACTAATCAATAATCTAAAAAATGCAATACATTTGGTAACTCTAGGTTAAATGGTGTATTCTACAGCGTTGAATACTAACATATATACATTTTCTTTTATTACAATTATTTTACATTTAAATAGTTGTTCATACTATGAAATATATGATTATTATATTTCATATTAAATTGTTCAAAGTACAATATGAAATGTAATATAATTTTTGGTATGAAAAGAATTAATAATAAAGAAAATTTGAGCAAAAGTATCAAAAGCTATAGTATCCAATTTTCAAAAAATATTATCTTTTAGCATCTGTTTTGAATATGTATCCTTTTAATAATTGATAACTAACAAATTAGATTTTTAAAAAGGAATATCCAAAAGATTTGACAAATTAGAAAGAAAATTAACCTTCATTAAGCATTTTAAAGTATACAAAGAAATATATTTGCTAAAATAAAATAAATGAAATGAAAGAAATATGGAAAAAATATTAACATTTCACAAAAATTTATACACACGTTTAAACAAGTATTTCGTATATTAAAATGCAAAACCATTGCCTTAAAACTATTACTACTTATCGGATATTTAAAATACATTTTTTGATATACGAATAACTGTTCGCCAAGGCAAAATTTTTATTAATCGCATTCTTATAGAACAACGAATATACTAGATACCCCTAAAAACGAAGAAATGCTGACTGAATTCAAACAATGCTGATGGGATATCTAGACTTTCTTTTTGTTGTCAGACTGTTTTTGAAAGTAAGCAAAATTTCAAAACTTCTGTGGCATCAAATGATTGACATTTTACAATCAAATCTAAATTTTTCCCCATCAGTATTTGACATTTTTCAATCAAATGTAAAATTTCCCCCCCCATCATTGTATGAATTAAATGGTTTTCAATGTTGCCATAATACCAGGTTTACACACGGCCATTTATATGACGACAGATGCAGCGCACGTGTAGAAAGAGGTTGATTTATGTTTGCAACAATTTCATAAAATACATTCAAGCATTGCTATTGGCTATATACTGTCATTTAGGTGTCCCTGAATTTTTCTTTTTCACTGCGTATCTTATAAAAATGATAGGTATTTACAAGTAAAAAACATGTTAAAATAAAAAAGGGCCAACATACCTAAATTTTCAAAACTTTAGAAAAGAAATGGCTAACAATAATAATAATAAAACACCATCTGGCATTAGAAAGAACAAAAAGTGTAGGAATTAATCGACGATAATTGATAATTTTTTTTCTTGACTCATTCTCTCCCCCCGAATAATACCCTTCCAACTTCTACAAATGTATGCTTAATAAGAAAAAAAAATATAGCTGCTTGTAGTTGACCCGTCGGGGCAATAATTGCCATCGACAGAACAGCGTTTATCAGCCTTTCTATGCATGGGCTACCTACTTGCAGTCTTACAGCTGGTGGAGTGTAAACCCGGCATAAGGAAAATTATCATTTAATCAAAGACTTTAAATGCAAAGACATACATGACAATTAATATGAAGCAATAAGCTATACATTCCTTTCGAATCCCTTCAAACACTAATGACTCATATCATAGTTTCGTTCAGGCCGCATCAGTCGCCTGAGATTAAAGCTATATTTTTTACCTGGCATTTACTTTTTAGATAAAATGACATTTAATCTTTTTTTTTTATTTGAAATACTACTTTACTTCTATTTAAATCTCAGCTTTTGTTAATGTGATAACAACTCGTTGATAAAAGCTAACTTTTTTTTCAATCATAAAGTTTAAACATATAAAAGTGTAATTTTCAGCACATGTCTGCTTGAAATGATATAAATATGAGATATGTTTTTCTAAAAGGAAAATGTAAATAAAATTTTTATTACTTTTACAATATTATTAATTAAATAAATCAGTTTTGTTTGAGACAAACATGGTTTGATGTATATATATATATATATATATATATATATATTCAATTCAAGATCCAGCGGTTAATTTGTAAAACTATAATAATAGAAATTCATCTATAAAACGGGTCTAAATGAAATAAATAACTACATAGTATGTATCATGAGTCTATAAATGCTTTAATAAAGGAAGAAAGTTTAGCTTTTAAATAAAAAGCGATAAATTTCAATAAACTGTCTCTATAGCTGACTGAATAATGAATATTTGAAGTTTACTATTCAATAAAAATGGGTAATTTTAAACCACTTTATGGATTATTCCAAAGATTATTAAAATTGCAGTGTTTCTCAAGATTGACTGGCCTAACAATGAAAATTCCAAAATTTTAAAAGTGAACTAAATTTGATAGAAGACAGAAACCTACATTATTTATTTGAAAGTTGAAGTGTCGAGAATGTTTCGTAGAGCATTACTCCTTATAACAAAAAGAGATATAAAATTTTGACTTAATAATTTTTTAATTATGTTTATAGACCAAAATAAAATAAAATTTTATTATTCTCGTGATTTGAATCATTTTAAAAGTAAAACTAAAACTGAAATTTTTCATGAATCTGAGTAATTTTTGTTGAATAATTCTTGAAATATTACATAATTTATTGTAATTACTCAATGATAAACATAATGATTCTCTTTTACTTATATTTAAAAAAATTTTCAATTTCGGCAAAAAAAGATTTTTATATCAATTTGCCGTTTAATCATTTTCACTTTAATTTAAAGTTGAAATTTTGTGAGAGCTGACAGATAATTAGAAAGATATATACTACATTATGGGCTTAAAACCTTTATAGCTGCATAAGTGAATTGTATGACTATCAAAATATGAGCCTTAAAAATATTTTGATGAATAGCTATTAAAAGACAAGTTACATTAAGTATTATTTGACAATGACGTCACATAAAGTATTTAATTGGCAACGACAAGTCAAATAAAGAATTTAATTGACAATTACGTTACATAAAGAATTTAACCTGTAATTTTAACTAGTAAGATTGATGAACCAGCTTGCCGCCAAAGGCGGTTAGTACAATAATAAAGCAAAAAATTATAAAAAATTAAAAATAGTATCCTTAAAAATTTTTTTAAAATAATTTTATTGCACTGATAATATTAAAAGTTAACAAGAAAAAAAATCAAATTACCGCATGGTTTTTAATAGTTTAAAAATTATTGAAAATTAGTATATATATATATATATATCCAAGATCAAGCCATTTTCAATTTACAAATATTAATTATACCAAATTATAGAGTTCTAATTTTAAAATTTAGACACAGTTCTAATTAGAAAATCAATGTTTTGGGCATCAATCCTCCCGTTCTACATCTGCATTACTGATAGATATTACGTTGCAATTAAATCTTATTCAATATATTTCATCTTATTTCCTCTAATACTAATTAATTAGATGTGTAAGGTAGTTATAATCCCTTTAAACTTCCCCTATAAACAGAATACCACAATTCAAATGGGTGAACCGATTGTAACGAAATTAGGTATGTAAGATATACAAGAGATGCGCTCACGAAATTTCATGAAAATTTTTTTAGTTCTAAAATGTCTACCAGAAGACGCATTTTCCGAAACAAACAACATTAATTTGAACTCAATAACGACCAAAACGGAATACAGAAACAATATTAACATTTAATGAATAGTTTCTGGTCACTTTGTCTTCGAACCACAATAAGGAAGTTAAGTAAAGGTAAGGGAAAAAACAGATGTAAGGAAAGGTGCGCCTAGTAAGCATCCTTATTCACCTGCAAAATTTCAAGTCGATGGACAGAGTGTTCAACAGCAAATTGTAACTGATCAGTAGTGATGCTTCACATATGACGCGGTAAGGAGTTTTTTAAAGTCATTCAACATCGTAACAAGATACCATCACCATTACAGACGGAAACATCGACATAAAAGATGACGACGATTGCAGATGTTTCTTACCAATTCATTTCGAATAGTCTCCTGCTCTTCGCAAGCATGCGAATCTAGACATTTTTTTTTCTAAAATGATAGCTTTTACATTTTTTTATATTTTATTACTCATTATTCTTGTATTGGATTATTAATATTGTTTCTGAATTTCTTTTTGGCCGTTTTATAGTGTTAATTTATTGTTTTTCCGGAAAAAGCACCCTCTGGTGAACATTGGAACCAATTTTTTCTCGAAATTCCATGAGCACATCTCGTGTATAGACTATATACCAAATTTTGTCGCATCCGTTTGTACTGCAAGATGTTGTTTATAGGGGAAGTTCAATTCTAACCACCCTGTATTTTTTAAAAAATATATTTTGCTAGTAAAGAATTTGTTTTTATTTAGATAATTCTTAAAATTTAATCACTTATATTTAAATATGAGATTCATAGACAATATTTAAATATAAGTGATCTAATATCAAAGTAAATTTGACATAAGTTGATGAAAAATTGATAATCTTTATTATAAAAAAATAAATACCATAAGAAAAATATATAAATGCAGAAATGGATTGAAATATAGAGTAGATGCTTCACTTTCGGAGAGGAACTTGAATTCATCACCTGAAACTTAAAAAAAATATTTTAGAGACATTTGATCTAAAATATATGTTAAAGAATTGTTTAAAATATATTAATTTCTAACGACCTTTAGAATTCAAAATATTTACAACATATCCTTTTCAACAACTCCCTTAATTTCATGATTAGGATTGGGATTTACCAAATGATACTAATAGCTCATATATTAAAACAGGAAATGACATTCATCATTTCTGTTCAAAGAATTTAATATGAAATACCTTTAAAAGTACTGATTCAATTAGGGAAATCAATTACCATATTTGAGATCCTAGTCTATTGTCTTTTACTATTTATCTCTTTCTTAATTTTCCAGTTAGGAATAATCTCTACAATATCAAATTAATTGATTTAATTATGTTGTATCATATGCAAATTATATTATTTTAAGTTTTAAAATGCTTTGGTATAGTGTAACATTAAGTAAAACTACAAACAAATCAATACGAAAAGTATTAAAATCAAAACATATTGTCAAACCTAAAATTGACCTTTTGTTATGAAATATTCTATTCAATTTTGATTTTAAACAAAAGAATAGGCTATAAAGGCAAAAGTGATACAGCCTGGGTCTCATGGGAAGACGGCTGGGCCTTAAATAATAGTGTGATATCAGATAAATATATTGTGGTGAGTTAAGAAATTGACAGAAATGGAAATTTCCATGGTCTATCAAACTTTCGTTAGCTCTCAATTCACAACTGAGGATCTGCAAATAACAAGACGTAGAAGAGTGGTATATACAAAGAATTCAACATAATTATATTAAAACCATCCTGTTGTTTATCCACAACTCACTGTCTCTTTTATACTTTTTGCCACATAGGAAATGCTCTCATCTACCTGAAGTCGAAGATCAACTCGTTAGAGCTACGCTATGTTAGTGATAGGAATGATGTTTGATTGAGGTTAATGATACACAGTCGTCACATTATTATGATTATATATCTAACACAGGGAGAAGCATCCTCTTACAGCCAAAAATGTAACTAATGGAACCAATATGTGCTTGAAAGGTGGTGACAAGTATCCGTAACCATCAGAACAGCAGATCATCAGCTGATTCATGAAGAATTCGAGACAGGTTTTTTTTTCTGTCTGATTAGTCAATTGAAAGGTTCTCAGAGATTTTTTATAGGCGTTAGGATCACAGGAATTTAAAGGCCATAGTTAAATAGAAACTCTACATCATGCTCCACAAGCTATGCACGTACAATTATGGGCACATGGTATGTAGCATTATCCAGTTGAAATACACCACTTTTCGTAGATTACATAATTGCTATGCACATTTGTCTAATCCATAAGGATGGATAAACACTTACAGTTATTGAGGGTACCTTTCACAAGAATTGTGGCCTTAAAGCATAAAAAAGAAACATGTCCCAGTTCATCACTCTATACTCTACCCTGTAGGAGCACAACTTTTGGTTTTAAAGTTTGTTTTTTGGTGTCTCTAACGAATACGCCAACGTCTATCGATCATGTAGATAACAGATTGAGAATTATCTGAAAAAACAGCGTTTGCTCATTGCTTTAGGGGCTAATGTTTGCTTTGTTCGGTAAATCCGCGACATTTCATATAATTAAATGTGATTAGTGTTTGCATGAACCTGCTTGGGGGTCATAATATTGTAACTCGACAATAGTTTCACTTTAAAATCAATATTTAATCGTACCTTCTTCATCCACTGAATCCGACCACAGAACTCTCATTGTACTGAAATCCGGCCTGACTCCTTCGTTGATTTGTCTTTCTTGGAAACTTCCTGGACGATTCATTGTATTTCGAGAAAATCTTGAAAACTTTGCGAATGACCTTGGGTTGTCGTATGGATTGGCTTCTTCCCAATCGTCGATTGTATCTGGATACTTGAATGTTTGTAAAGAATTTTCATCATCCAATATATCCAGATTCCTGACATTTTTTTCGAAACCTTTGTAAAATGGGTCTACTGACTTTCTAAAATTGTAATCTGAATTCTCATTTCTCCAATTTCTGTAATCTGGTGATTCATTTTCGTTTTCTTGAAAATTTTTATCAGCCTGATCTATATACTCCAATCTTTCAAATCGTTTTGGTTTGGCTTTCATACTCTCATACAAATTTATTCGGTTATTGAAATCTGCAAAATATTAAAAAATATATAAACATTTTCAACATTATAGCTATCGGTTTAGAAAATTTATCTACCCTTTCAGCTTAATAGATTTTGTTTAGTTTAGTTTAGTTAAGTTATATTAACGTCCCGTTTAAAGCAACACGAGGGCTATTTTTCAGCTTAATAGAAAAAGATAAAAAAAATCTTTTGCTATTAATTTTCCTTTTTTGATAAGTTTTTGTAATTATACTTATATGCAATATTCAGATTTTTATAAAACAGTTGTTATTTAAGAAATTCCCGATAAAAAATACATGATATGGATTAGTATATCAATATTCAACACATTTTGCTTTTGTGAGAGGTCTGAACTTCGTCTAAAGTATTGACCCCCTGAGACCCGAAAATCCCAAGAAATTGAGGTTTTGATGATCAAATTAGTATTACAAAATTAAAATCAATAAATTACCCAATCAAAAGTAAAATATTACTTCAAAATTTCTAAATCTAAGAAAGAGCAGCAAAATTGAATAAACGCAAACAATAAAAACTATTCAATCATAAAAATAAAAATAAAAATATTCATAAAATATAAAAAAAGCACTTACCAGTTGAAAGAAAAAATTCAAAAAACTGCGAACAAAATAAACCTATCTGTGCAGACGCACCACAGTAAACTAAATTTAATTTTCCCGCGTTTAAAGCTGCATCTGTCTACAATGCTTGATCAAAGGGCCTAGTCATCGTAATGACAAAATCAATGCTACTAATATGGTAAGTGAACAACTAGACACCAAAGATGATTAATTAATTAATTATTACAAGCGGTATTTCTTACAACAGATTAAAGATGCTTTTGTTGGTAGAGAAAATAAAAGAAATTTATAACTCAAATTACTTAAACGAAGGACTACTTTCAATTACACAATTACGTACAATTTTAAATGATATTGAGTAAAAAGTTATCACCTTTGTCTTCTGTATTATCTTCAGAATCTTGAAATTTTTCTCTTTCAGATCTTTCGTCTTCGTATGGATAAATATTTTCAAAATCACGGGGGTGTTTTAGCTTGAAATAATTTCTATAAGCACCATTTTTTGTGACGACTTCACTTTGTATCGGTGATTCTTCCAGGCGAAAATTATTTGGAAAGTATTCTTTTTGATTCCATCTACCTAACGGGAATTGTTGTTTTGTTGGTTCAAACATCCCATCTACATCATGAAAAGATATATCTGAATCCATTGATTTGCGATGATTTCCACCAACTACTTCATAACCTTGAAATGAAAGAAAAATTTCAAGTTAAATATTTTAGAATCTTTCTCTCTCTCTCTGTATATATATACATATATATGTGTGTATATATATATATATACACAACAGCAAGTTGGAAAGTCATTTTCACAATCGATTTTGATGTGGGATACTTACTTAGGCAAAAAAATCTCCTTGTAATAATTATTAAAGCGAAACTTTTTATTAAATAAAGACATAATTAATAATACTATGGCAATTCTATAATGAATTTATGGTCAGAAAATAATCTTGTTCATATTTAGTTGCTGATAAAAAAAAACTGGAATTTTTCTACATTTACAGATTTGCTGTAATTAACACATGAATTAAAAGAAAGTACCTAACGCATAAAATTATAAAATTCTTCTCCTTCACAAATTTATTTGATCAATTTTTATTTATTTATAATACAATGAGCTATATCATTCCGAATTATAAAATTACTAGTATAACTGAAATAAGTTATTTTCTAAGAAGACGTTCTCTGAGTCATTATAGAGAAATTTTTTAATGTTAGAAAAAGCAGAAATGAACGATTCATTTATGTAATATATATATATTACTTTCAAAATTTAAATATATATATATATATATATATATATATATATATATTATTTATAATGTAAAAAATTAAATTGGTTGATATTTAAAAATACTCTGTTTCTATTTTGCCAAGGCTAAATTATTATGTTAGAAGTTATCATATTTATTGTAACTAATTATGACAACTTGAAATAATTTGGCATAAATGCTGTATAGGATTGTAAAATGCACCTCAAAAGCATATTGGAAATTTGAAAAATTTGGTAATTATATTTGCTACGCTTTAGATATCTAAGAAGACAATATTATCAAATGACATTTAAATTAACATTTAATATTAGCTACATTTTAAAACAAGATACTTTAACCTTAAAAATGCTTGAATACCTCCAAAATCTGTTTCTCTTATGACAGGAGCTTCAATGACATCTATGGTGGCAAAACCAATAGGTGGTGGTCGATAAGTATGTTCAATACCATGATCGTAGAAGTAAATACCACCTAAAAGAATCAGTTTGAGTTAAACAAAATATTATAGATACACAAATTAGTGTTAAATCACATGCGGCTATGTAGCTCATATGTTTTATAGACCCCCAAAAAATTTCATGATTCAAAATTGGTTTTCTACATAGTACATGAACGAGAAAGGTATTATATAACAAAATTCAACTCAACAGGAGATATTACTTAAGAAGAAAAAAGAAATATGAAGTCAATGCTTCTCGAAATTTGAAAAATTGATATTTTTGTTTTTAATAGGGCTATGAAGCTCTTTCAGCTAGAAAATTTCATGTGTTGAACAAACGGAATTTAATAAAGGTAATTAACTTTAGCGTCAGACAATTTGGAAAAAACACGACATGGAATAACCTTTAAATTATTTATCTGAAATCAAATAATAGCCAATATTCATAATGTACCAACTGGTCACATAAGAAGATTAGTATCAAATAAAGTTTTCTTAATACTGTAATATTTCAAGCAAAATACACCAATGGACTACTATTCCGCAAATAAAACTTTTTGAGTCACGATGATTTGAATATTATTTTAAACGATATTAAACAATTTCAATTTTTATAGAAGTTCCCTCAATTATTGTTTTCTCGAGGCAATTTGATTGGTTTAAAACAATGCCCTTCAAACTTTCAAAACGTTGCCAACTCTCGCAATAACAAAGAGGGGCTTTTTATTTCTTTTTTAAAGCAAAAATGCTAGTGTGGCAAAATAATTTACTAAATATTTCTAGTACGTTCGAGAAATTATACGGAAGTTTATTTGTGTCATTTCTACAGCTGAACACTTATTTATCAAGCAACAAAAACACGATGTTTCATATCATTTACAATATTTTTCCTAAATGAAATTTTATGCCTATCTGTAACAGTGCTAAAAATTAGTTATAAGACTACGATTAGAGTGAATCACATTTTGTATTTCTCAATCCCCACATGTTCTTCGCCCTTTCCATTCATTTATTAAAATTTTAGAAATATTGACATTTTAAAATCAACATTCAAAAATTTATGAACCGAATTTCCAGGAACTAATTTCAATAACTTAAAAAAAGTTATTGAAATTATTTTAATTTATTACAGCTTCACAGTATTTCAAAAATCTTGACTGTTTTTGAGACTCACTTGAGACTGTTTGGCCATACAGAGATGCATCGCAAGCGCAGCGGAGGCTGGGAAGTTCAAATTTACATCCAGTCAGGAAACAATAAAAAAGCCAACACTTTCCTTGAAATCTGTTACATTTTTTCCCGTTGAAATCTCTGAAGCAGACACATTCCTGAATGAAAATTTCAAGAAATATTCTTTATAGTAGAGAGTATTGAAATAAAAATTAAAATAGGTTTATGAAATGTCGCTGATGTTTCGAGTAAATCAATGTATTGAGACTGAAATTGTTGTAATATTTAGAAGAAATATACAAAATCATGAAAAAATATTTTTCTTAATTAAAAAAAATATGGATAAAATAACTATTATAATCCGGCCTTTGGTTATTTCAATATATTGTAAAAATGTTTAAAACGTTTCGTTTTTTATTCACTTAAAACCATATATATAAATTATTTTCAACATGAGCACACTTGATTGTTCGAGAAGGTCAAGGTCATACTACAGTTCTTGCTAAGTATTGTTCAACATTTTGGCTATCACACTATTCATAGCATCTATATTCATAAATTTGAATATACATTCAAATTAGGAAAATTTAGGAAGTCTACATATAACCAATTCTTTTTTTTCCTTAAAGAAAATTATGCATTACATTCTCTCTTTAGGTAGAAAAAGTGTTTAAATTATTAATACAGAAGACAATATACATAAAAACTATGTAGTATAATACAGGAAAACTACATTTAATATTATTGGGAAATTTTGTTATATAATATAGAAAAACTACATTATATAATATTGGGAAACTATATTCTATAATATTAGAGACCAATATTAAACAATATAACAAAAATACACAATTTTACTTTGTTCAATATTGTAAAGAAATATGGTACAATACTGTTTTTTCAAATTTTATATTATTATATGATATAACAAAAGTCTTACATTTTACATTGTTTCAATATAGTAAAACAATATTATATAATACAGTGTTTCTCAACCTTTTAGTATTCACGGCCCAATTTTCAATCATAATTTTCATCGCCCCCCCCCCTCTTCACCGCATACAATAAAATGTGTACAATAATAGTGTATTTTGGCGCTGAACCTACACTACAACCTTAATTTTAAACTTTACAAATCCCCAAGAATACGGAAATTTATTGATATTTTGCAACAATGATCCTCAGCATTGAAAAAACAAGAATCCTATGCCTTTTTATTGCTCTTGCTTCTCGCCATGTCGGGAATTCTCACGTTTTCTCGAGAAGTTTCGATTTGTCTGGTCAGCTTAAGTTAAATTAGGAGCGTGCGCAGATGTGAACAAGAACAAATGTGTTCTCATAGAGAGAAGGAGAAAGTTCTATGACACCAATATCAATTCCAGATTATCTCATTCGAGTCGATCCTTCTATGGCTATTGAATCTATTCTGAATGTGTATGTTATATATATTTTCGTGTAATTGCAATTCACCACATTAAATATTCACGGCAGCAGACTTATGCAAAATCATGGATAAATTTTTAAGCGGGCGTCAGCGAGCATTAGACGATAGACAAGCATCAACAAGTACACAGACGAAAGTGGTTCCGAAAATAAAATCAAGAAATTATTCTCAAGAATACTTAAATTTTGGGTTCGCTAGTACTGAAGTAAATGAAGAAGAAAGGCCCCTGTGTATCATTTGCTCAAAAATGTTGGCGGCAGACAGCATGAAACCTAATAAACCTAAACGACATTTGGAAACGCTTCATAGTGAGTAAGTAAACAAACCCAGAGAATTCTTCGAATTAAAATTAAAATCATATGAAAAGCAAAAATCATTGTTTAAAAAAACTTTGTGAATGAAAAAGCTTGAATTGCCTCTTACAAAGTTTCATATAAAATAGCCAGATGTAAAAAGCCTCACACCATTGGTGAAGAACTTATTTTGCCAGCCGCAATTGAGATTGTAGAAATTATGTTTGGAGATAATTTTGCAAAACAATTGCAGTCTATACCTCTTTCAAATGATACTGTTGCTCGTCGAGTTGCTGATATAGCTGAAGATATAGAGTGTCAGCTTTTGTCGAAGTTACGTGACAAATTGTTTCCAATACAACTTGATAAGGCAACAGATAGTAATAAAGATGCTCATTTAATTGCCTATGTTAGATTTTGTGATGATTTGTCAGTAGTAGAAGAATTACTTTTCTGCAAACCAATAGAACTCAAAGCAACAGCACTCGCATTATTTGCTATCATAAATGATTTTATGAACGAAGCAAATAGAATGAAAAAATTGCGTCGGAATATGCCCCGATGGTGCTTGTTCTGTGTCCGGAAGATTCCAAAGTATTCAAGCACTTGTGAAACAAAAATCGCCACAGTGCGTCTGGGCACATTGCATTATCCACAGAGAAGCTTTGGCCTCCAAAGAAATGAGTCCTGGTTTGAATATTGTGTTAACTACGGTTGTAACCCTAGTAAATTATATAAAAATGAGGCCCCTGAAATCAAGAATCTTTTCCGCACTTTGTTAAGACATGGGTGTAGTACATTCAGCGTTACTATTTTATTGCGAGGCAAGATGGTTATGACGAGGAAAATTTTCGCAACGTGTTTACGAATTAAGAGAAGAAATCGCCGTTTTCCTAGAAGAGGAAAACAGACCGGAAGCTGAGAATTTTCGCGATAGTTTATTTGTGATGAAATTGAGCTACATGGTCGACATATTCGAGAAATTAAATAACTTGAATCTTCAACTGCAAAGAGAAAATACACATACAGTGGGTAAAAAAAGTTTCCGTACGGTCACTAAATTTAAGAATAAATGAGCATAATTTGTACAGTATTGCATTTTTTCTTTAAATACTGTCTATATGTGTTTAGTATAAGTCTATGGAAAGAGATTTTTGTAAATTTTCATTTTTAAAAAACGAGAAAAGCATATTATTTGCAATATCTAAGGTAAATTGAAAATTGCAGTGCAAAAAAAGTTTCCGTACGCTTTATGCAAATTCTTTCTGAAGTGTTTAAAACAGGCCCGCAGTAAATCTGTGACGTCAGAAAGTTAATCACTGATAAGAAAACAACATTTTGACAGTTGTTGAGTTTAAATTTGTTCTTGATCGTCTCAAAATGGAAGTTCCCACAGCTATTCGGGAATTAGTGATTAAATTGCGAAATGATGGATTATCCATGAAAAGGATTAGTGAAAGGATTAAAAAATCGAAGTCTTCTGTGCAATATATCATTGAAAGATATCGTAAACTTCATTCACTTGAGGATAGAGATCGATCCTGGAGGCCGTCAAAATTAAATCACGTGCATAAAAGAAACATCTTACGCCAAGTTCTAGAAAATCCACGAATTAGTGCACCGAAGTTGGCAGCTGATTTAATGGTTGGTTACAACATTAAAGTCTCAACTCAAACCGTGAGAAATGTCATTAAAAAAAGTGGTGGCCGGAAGAAACCCTATATAAGTTTGTACAACAGGAAAAAGAGCCTCGAGTTTGCAAAGAAGCATGTAAGCAAGCCATTATCTTTTTGGGAATCTATTCTTTTTAGCGATGAATCAAAATTTAACATTCATGGGTCAGATGGCCGAGTTATGGTGTGGAGAAAACCAAATGAACAAATGCAAACTAAGAATTTATGCGGAACTGTGAAGCACGGTGGTGGTGGTGTTATGGTGTGGGGGTGTATGAGTGCTTCTGGAGTAGGAAATTTGCAGTTCATCGAGGGAAATATGGATCGATATGGATATCTAGATATTCTTAAAAAAAATGTGTTATCCAGTGCAGAGAAACTATCTCTTGGAACTGGATTTACTTTTCAGCAGGACAACGATCCTAAACACACCTCTAAGATTTGCCAAGAGTGGTGCCTTTACCATGTTAAACAACAACTTCATAGCCCTCCCCAGTCACCCGATTTAAACCCCATTGAACATTTGTGGGAAGAAATTGGCCGACAACTTAAAAAATATGACATAAAAGGCAAAGTTAAGCTCAAAAGTGCCATTAGTAGTATTTGGTGTAATATTTCTCCAGAAACAACAAAAAAACTTGTAGGGGTAATGCCTCAACGTCTAAAAGAGGTGATAAAGGCCAAAGGAGAGCCCACTGATCATTAAATGTATATTTGTTAAATATATTTTGCATTTTTGTAAACTTTTTTCGTGTGCTAGGGCACCGTACGGAGACTTTTTTGTTCCATGTTTACGGCATTTTTTGAGTTTTTAAGCTTTATTATTTAATTTTGTCAGTATTATCATCCTTTTAATGTGAATAAATATTAAATAATATTAGTTTAAACTCATTTTTAAGTTTTCATTTTTATCATTATAAATTTTGTGTGACAAATAAAGCTTTGATTTGCAAATGTATCTGCGTACGGAGACTTTTTTTACCCACTGTATATTGGATACGAGTGATAAAGTTAATACTTTTTGTAGGAAATTGGAATTGTGGAGCAGATTTTTAAAGCAAGAAAATTTAACAATGTTTGCAAATTTGAATGATAGTATTAAAACTTACAAAGCTGAAGAACAACATGTAAAAGTTGTTTTTGTAACCATTGAAAATCATTTAGCAATGCTAGCAAAGAATTTTAAAAAGTAATTTCTTGCTGACGACAAACTGATATCAAGTTACAAGTGTGTGATGTATCCATTTCAAAATACTCCCGAAGGACTCTCAATTGAAGAGGAAGAAACCTTAATAAACTTCACGGCAATTGGCGAAACCAAAAGACAATTTAGTAATAAATCGCTCTTTGAATTTTGGGCAGGAGTGGATGATGAGTTTTCTGCACTAAAAACAAGGGAATTTCCCATTCTACTGCCATTTTCAACATCTTACCTTTGTGAAACTGGATTTTCTGCGGTGGCTTCTTTGAAGACAAAATATGGGAAAAGAACTGAGGGTGTCTATTTCTAATATTAAACCCTCCTTCGAAAAACTTTGTTCTGCAAGATAGGCCCAAGGAAGTCACTAATAATTATTAAATTTGTTTTTAATTTAGTAAGTTGTTTTAATTTAATAAGTTAATTGTTAAATATGTCGAAATGTATTGTGTTTTGTACGTGTGTGTGTGTTTTCTTTTCAGTCTCTTAATCAATTTTTTCAATAACATTTTCTCTTGGATATGCTTGCGCCCCCCCTTTAGTGTGCTCGCGCCCCCCTAGGGGGGCGCGCCCCACAGGTTGAGAATCACTGATATAATATTGTCTTTTCAACCTTTACAATATTATAAAATACCATTCGCTAACAGGGATATTAATATCTTCAAAAAGATGTATAGCTATCTTTAATGTTACTCTAAAACTGACATTGAAGAATAAATACCAGATTTGAATGCAAGGAATCAAAGAACACATTGAACTTTTTTTCTTTGATAATAATCTAATGTAATAAAACCATTAACATGTTAAGAGAAAAGATATAGGAATATGAAAGTAAATTACCAATTAACAAAAAAAAACAAAAAAAAAAAACGGGTTTTATAATGTACATTTCCTGGTCTTCAAAATGTCTAAATTCAACACTGGACAGATATAATACTTTTTTGAACTGAAAAAGTATAAAATATGTATATTTTTGGAAATTTTTAGATCAAACTTTTTGGCATTAATATCATTTTTCTGCATATATTAGGGAACTAAAAGTGCATATATTTAATATTAATTATATAAAATTATATATATTAATAGTTTAATAGTAATTTTTATTATATATATTAATAGTTTAATAGTAAAAAGTCCCTCATTATTAATTTCTAGTTTTTTTCTAATATATACTTGATTTTTTTTTACTTCAGTTAGAAATACCATGGATCATATACTTTAGGTGGGGTCGAGAAAAATTAGTTTAGTTCCTGTCACTATACAAAAGAACAAGATATATAATAGCTTATACATGAACGAAAGATTTCAAACATTTTTATAACCCTTTTCTCATATCATTTCTCATCAATTTCAAAAACTTTCTAACATAACAACAAGAATTTTTTTCCAGTTTATATTAATGTATATTAAAAAAACATTACAATTGTTTTCTTGTAGGCATTTTTTCCGACAATATAATATTATTTTCGGATAAACATGTGGTCAAAGATTATTTGAACATTATACAACCAAGCATTCTGAATTATTATCACTAAAAATATTTCTGCACTATTCAAAATTATCGTTTCCTCTAATAACTTCAGATTTTTTTTAGATAATATTTTTCGGATTCAGATGACATTTTCTTAGCGAAAGGTGATTTTTTTCTATGAAACTAATAAAGCTATCTCCCAAAGTATTCTGTTTCATTTAGGATTAACATTTCTCTTATTTCCACGATATTCTAGTAATTTATTCCTAACCACAGTCATGATAACTTGTCCAAAAACAAAGGTTTTAAATACATTTTCTGGTTTATTTTATTGTAAAATATTCGAATTAAGTTACTATTAAGTTTACAAATCAACAAACGTCTGCACTTTTGGTATGCGAACCAAAAGTCAATTTTTGTCAATTTATTTCAGAAATAAACAGACAGATATGATTCCATTTTTCGGAGGACAATATCTGGAAGCAAATATTTTTGTCAGTTGCAATTCCTTTATAATGTTAATCTAAAAAAGTGAAAATTGCAATGTCTTTTTAATGAAAAAAAAAAAGACTCCAGTCTAATTATTGCTTATTCAACTTCAATAAAAATTGTAGATTATTTCAGCGGGACAGAAGATAATATTATTAGATAAAACAAAATAAATAACCGAATGAATGTCGATTCGCCTCCCCTTATTTCCAATATGTACTGTTTTTAAAGTTATCTAATCTTGTTATCTCCTTTTATCGTATTTCGATAAATTATCTAATGCAATGAATCGTCAAAAACGCAGCTTTCAATTTTTAATGCTACAAATTCTGTTTAGCAAATCTATTTTTAATAAAAATGCTTAGGTGATATATTGAGATTGGTAATTATTTTTCGGTAAAACAAACAAAAACAACTGATTCACTCTCTGCTTTAATTGCTATTACACTAGAAATTTTATTTTTAGGATATTTTTAAATATAATAAATTCGTAACTTTATACTGATATGACAAAATCAAAACGTTTTGGCGTATTACAATTTTTAAAAAGTATTTAAAAAGTGTTTGAAATTTTATTTCACAATTCTTTTTTAATAATTCTGTGTATTCTTTGTTTCCCACCAGTATTTCTAGATCGTTCAATATTCGAATAAAATTTGTTTACAATTTTTTGAATATTAAAATGTCTACAAATGGTATTGTCTATAAGTGAAAATGTCTACAAATAGCTCGTGACATGTATTACAACAATTTCAAAATATTCTACATATAGTACTTGGAATCTGGAGCTAACGAATTTACCAGTTTCTTTTTATGTGGTAAGTATCAACGAAAAGAATTTTTTTTAATAATTTTATATAAATTTGTAATAAAAAATTAATGAAAATTTCGGAATTTATCCGCAATAAGGGTGGAACATATTATTGTACAAAAAGCTTTTTTTTAACTCACTTTAAAGTTAAACATTTTTTGGTTATGGTAATTTTTTTCTTTAACCTAAGAAAATTTGTAAATTTTATTTTAGATATTGTTTATAACAATATTTTTCATTATTTTAGCTACTGGATTTACACTCATGCATATTGTGACAGCTTTAAAAAAATTCTATTGCAATATGTGTACTTTTGTGAGTACTTTATCGTTCGGTGCTTTGAGATTATCCCATCGACCTGTCAACGCCCCCGAAAATGCTCCAATCCTTTGGCGCTATCAAAATGAAAAGCAATTTACGGCGCAAAACGATCTTTTGGCGATAATATCGGATTTGGTAAAAATGATCGACGGGATAATCTCAGAGTGTCTATCGTTATATATATTTAGAAGCACATTTTTTTAAAAAAATAATATAAAAAAGAATGTATCAAACTTAAACATTCTCATGCCTCGTTGTTTCGAATTTCCTTTAATTTTCCCCCCTCCATATATACAATTTCTTATTAATTCTTTATATAAAAAATGCTATATTTTTACAAAATATTTTAAAATTCAAATTACTTTATAATTTTTATAAAACACTATTGGAGGTGAATTAGACGTAGTTTTACATTACAAGTCCACTGCAAAATAGAAATTCGAGAACGGTTTTTATACACAAAGTGTAATGATTCTCTCTTTTTTTTAAATCGAATTTCTTTATATTTTCTAAATAGTTTACAATTTTTTTCTTTCTAATGTATGCTGAATCATATTATTGGTATTTAAAAAATTATTTTTTTCAAAAAATGACTTTTCAATATTTTGGAAACTTGCTAACCATAAAATATTTTTCAGTAGGATATTTTGAACATTTTTAGCTAAAAGTTTTGATAGTATTGAATCTGCATATTTTTTTTTATAAATGTTCTTTCAGTTTTCTCTACAAGTGTAAAAAATTGGAACGGAATATATTGCAGCTGATTTGATTCCAAATAGCAAATTATCTGCATTTCCATTTTGTAATCAATCTAAAATTCCACGATGACTGCATTCCTGGGTCTATTTAGTGATTTTTCAAATTAGTATGCCATGAAAATCAAGCATTATTTCAGAATTTTCAGATTATGCCAAGACTGGTATTGCCGGATTACCTATCGGCGAGTTGAGATTTTTTTTTTCTTCTTTGTTTGGCAATTTATCATGGGAAGTGTAAAATATATTTATTTTACGTCGCAATAATAGGTTTTTGATTAAGAAAAAATGTTGTTGAATTCTTTAAAAACAAACATAATGGAAAACGATAAAAATATTTCAAAGATTTGTAGTTAAACTGTTACATACTGAGAAATATAGTTAAACTTATTCTGTGCAACTGTTTCAAAAGTAGTTTATGTGATCTTCTGCTTTCAACTTTATTTAAAGCAGGTCTGATACTATTTGTTACTCCTATGATTTTACTATAATTTAATTTTTCTTTTTATCAATTATGCTGTTAAATTAGAAGACTTGTCACTGTTTCATATTCAGCACTTACAACATATGAAATAAGTTACATTAATCATATACTGAGAAAAGCCAAAATTAATATTATACTTGTATTGAATTTCAAAAGATAAATATGAAATATAAAACTTGCTTTTTTTAAAATTTAAATATTTTCCATTGTTGAGGATTTCTGATAATTAGTATCTTTTTGAATAAATGATTTCTTTGAAAATTAATTCTTGAATGATTTTAATGTCTTACATGTTTGCATTTATAATTTTACAGGATATTGTAACAATATTGCATTCGAATTACATGAAAAAATAACTTACATCTGATAAACATAATCCTATGGTACAAAAGTTCCATGTTCTTGGATCATTTAGGAGGAATGGCACAGGCTTTGATCTTCCACAGGCGAGTTCTTGAATGAATAAAAAAATTAAAAACGACAACAGAAGAATTTATGTGCATGCACAAACACTGAGAATATTTCAATAAATAAATGCAAAATGAATTATCAGAGCACTTTCTCACTACATTCATCATCTGACAATATGAATGTTGTCAGCTATAAGCAGTGTTTTGCAAATTAAACTTCATTACTCTCAAAGGATAGCGGCAGGTTTGCTATTAGTATAAATTACTTAAACATTGGATAATAAATACTTCAGCTAATGTGTTAAGATAACGTTATTTGTAATAATACATAGCAAACTACACTATACTGTTCGATATTACATTATTTAATATTTAACAAGTTTATAGAGTATTTTCAATATGAACATCATAGATTATTATAGAATACATGTGTTCTATTGGAGGAAAAAAGTTTGTGTGCCTGACTATGTGTTGATGCTCTACAGGCCATATAGAATGTACATTACAGAATATATATATTTTTTGAAATCATAATTGTATTTTAATTACTTAAAAATTAATCGAGATTTTGGATTTAATTGTGATAACTTCCAAAATTACATTCGCATTAAATTTGTTTAATAAGAGATAATTTAATATCTTATTCAAGTGTGTTATTAATTGATGCTAAAATAATTTTTTCACTGATTTTTCATGACATTTTAATAGCCTTACTGATTTCTTTTCGTTTCATATACGAGCCTTTCTAATAAAAACAAGTCAACGCTATTACCAACGAAAGCTTGGTTTAACTTTTATCTTCTAAATTTCGTGGTATTATAAACTCACTTTTGTATTGAACATTTCTTTTTTTTCAGCAAACGAACGGAAAACGTATGTTTATTTCATGAATAAAATAAAAACTAGTTTGAATTGTAGGGTAATATAATCTATCAGAAATTATGCAAAAATATTTTTTTTTAATTTCTCCGCACTCAAGAAAAATTTGTACGACTATAAAATTGTCATTATTAAAAAGACAATTTTTTAAGTTTTGAAGGTGTTAAATTAATTTTTGTACTGTAATATTCTTGGAAGTCACAGCGAAAAAGGCCAATATTCATTTTAAATTTTTAATTAATTAAAATAATAAACTTTCAAAAAAAAATCTCTCTGAGGTACACCCACCCAATCTATGATGTATTTATGTTCCAAATTCGTAGATGTAGATCAAACGACCTAAAGAGCACGTTGTAGTGCTTATGATCTTACTTTTATAATTTTAAATGAACAATCTAGGAAAATCTTGTCACACTTGTAGAAAGAAATGTCGCACTTCAAATTTTTTTAAAATTAAAATTTTCTTTATTTTCTCTATGTTGAAATAAATGAGGCTATTATAGTGTCTGTCACTCAGATAATTGAAGCCGTATCCATACGCATAAATATAGCTGACAGTTGAAATTATTCTAGCAGAATTGCAGTTATATTTGTAAATGAAATGCATACCGTATTTAAATTTGCTAAAATCGAACAACTGGAATTAGGTTACAGCTCACAAATAAAAATAAGCAAAGTTATACCTTTAGAATCCTTCTTAACAAGTGCAATCAGTTGCATGTATCTGGCCGGAGAAAAGGCAGCAACAGGTCTTTGTGTGATGTATCCATCTTTGGTGATAGGGCAGGTCATTATTTTCTTAAGAATGCTTCGCATAAAATCTTCCACCGAATATGTAACTGATGTAGGAATCAATAGCCAAAGTGTTGTCAGGAAGATTATAAATCCAATGCTCATGACATGTTCATTGTTGAACCACTATTAAAGATAATATTCAGAATGAGTTTTGCTTCTGAGCTTAATGGTAAACAAAGAATAAAAATCAAGAATTTAGAATTTTTGAATTTCTTTTTATATTTACAAATTAAAAGAATAATACAAATACAAATAAAAGAAGAATACACAAGAATACGAATTAAATAATTTATTTAAATTTTTTAAATAATTTATTTAAATTTTTATTTTTTATTATTTTTATTAATAATTAATAAGAATACAAATTAAAAGAAGATTAATACGAAATTTAGAATACATTTGCACCATGAATTGATACGACACTGTTTTGAAATCTACTTTTTAGATTGAAATGAAACGATTTTTCAATGCTGGCGACATGTATTATATTCAAGCTCCAATAATACTGCTTGGCAAAACCTTTTTTAGGGAATGTATTCAGTATAATCAAAACATTATAAAGGAAAAGCTCCAAATATACGAATATTGCCGAAGTTTCAACAGTTGCTATGAGTGTAATCCACGTTTCCACGATTCCTGTGCATTATAGTGTTGTTTGAAGTTTGATATTTACTAAAAATGTATTCATTTTTCGAAACAATAAATTATAAAATTTTCCCTAATATATACCGAAGCAATTATAGCAAAATTATATATTGTAATTATATAGCTCTAAAAATATATTATTTTGGGATATACAAATTTATAATTATAATTATTCTATTTTTTGTAATCATAATAACGATCATATTCAGTAAATAACATTCCACATGCATATATTCATTAAATTTCAATCCAAAAATCTACAACTTTTCATCAGTATTTAGATGATAAAGTAAAATATGTGTAAAAGTAAAAAGCTGTGTTGATCGTAAGTATTATATAACTATCTATAAAATAGTTTCAATTATGCTGTGCCTTGTCTGTCAGTCCCGTTATCTGGAATCTTGAGCAATTTGACTAGACTTTCAAGTTATCCAGGATGGAAAAAAGGCCAGTATTAAATTGACCACTTTGAATTCCCATACTTTGCATATTCAAAGCAATATATTACATATTTGATAAATTTTAGTTAAAAAAAGAAACAGTATTTCATCAGAATTTAGACCATAAGGTAAAATTTGAAGGAATGTCTACAAGTCATAGTAATATTGCTGTAAATGATGGTTATAATACACGATTGTGTGACATCTGGAAAGATAGTTATTCGAATTATATTTATCTCTTGTTATATAGTGTCAATCAGAGGTGTAACTATAGACCACTGAATATGCATTTCCATAAGGATGGAAAAGAGGTCGTTATTAAATCGATCACTTCGCATTTCCATAATTCAGGAGTATACGCATATTCAAAGCAATGTACAACATATTCGATAAATTTTAATTAAAAAATATTTCATTAGAATTTAGACCATCTGGTAAAGTTTAAAGGAGTGGCTACAAGTCATAGTAATATTGCTGTCAGTAATGGCTATAATGTATACCTGATTGTGTGACATCTGGAAAGATATTTATATTAAACTTGTCTCTTGCAATATAATGTGAAACGGAGGTGTAACAAAAAATCACTGAATTCTCATCCCCATCTTTCAGGAATATCTTATGCAAGTTTAACAAATATTCCCTACAATTATAATAAAAATATCTTGAAAGTGTTTAGTTAAAAAATGTTTGTGCTCTTCTAACAGTTTTAATTTTTTTAAATTAGCTGGTAGCTCATATTTGAGGAAATATGGTTATGTTATTATGTAAAATATATCAATTACAGTTTCGTTTAAAAACAAATTTTAAATAAAAAGTTAATCTGTTTTACAAAAGAAATATAATTTCTCAACCAAGTTTTTATTAAATCATTATTTATTTTCTGTTTTTCATATCACTAATCCATAATCAGATATACATTCATTTCTGCAAGTTTAAATTTAGAAATCCAACCTTAAGCGTTTCAGATATTATTTCGAATTGGAGATTTTTCTAGTTGTCAATTTTGAAAACTTTATTTATATTTATATAAACAGTGTATAATTACACTTTTTGAATTACAAACAAAATAGACGATGGCTAAATTTGCTTTATAAAAATAAGATTTTCAGAATTCACGAATTAGCTGAAAGCTTTATATGAATTTCGAGGAATTTTTATTAAAAGAATAAATTCATTTTCAGCGATTTTCATTTTGTTTCTGACTAATAGTTTTGAAATCAGAGTCAGAAATCAATTAAAACCTGCTCATTTCCTTAAAAATATCAAACCCCTTTTACATAATTTGAACCTAAAACAAACATGATATAGTTTTACATAATTGCACTCTTATAAAAATGTGTTATCTAATGGTTTCTGTTTTTAAAAAATTATTTGCTCAGTTGATAAATTTATATATTTTAGTATCAAAATTCTCTTATACTGCACATGAAATATTTAGATCATTGTATGATAAAAAGTATAATCTTAAAAAGGCTATGATGAGAATTTTTATAAATATTGTAGAAATTCTTTCAAAATCTAGGATATCAGTAGTCGTATCGTATAATCGTATATGAACACAACTCATTTGCAGCATAAATTAATTATTATCTGTGATGATAAAATTATTTTGCATAAAATCTTTGTTTAGCATTTTATTGTTGATTATTATTAATTTTCATTAATTTATCTCTTAAAGTAGGGTGTTTATTTTGTTTTTTTAAAACTTGCACTTACTTCATGCGATCGGCAGTCTTGTTTCGGAATGACAAACTTCCTCTACTACTTTGATGAAATTTTAAACGCTTACAAGAAAAATAAATTCGACAGAGAATATTGACTAAACATTGTTGTTTTCTCAACAGTAGTATCATTTAAATCTTGCAAAGAAAATTTCCATTATTGCTTAACAATGCTAATATAAGAGTATAACGCACAATGTGTGCAGTATTGTATCAATCGAGGGCGAAACGCTCTTGATTCTGCCAGTTCCATTCTCTATTAACAATGACGTAGAATGTAAGTATGTATCTGTGTACTGCGTTCTATATGTGGTGGTATCTTAATAAGCCAGTAACAGCCACTAAACTTTGCTGTTCACTTTTGTATAGTGGATATGTTATGCGATAGCAAATCTTAAGGTCGCGAGCTCGATCCTTGGAGAAATTCAATGGTCCCACTGGCGCAACACCACTCTAAAACATCACCATATGTAAAAGAAATTTTTCGGCCTAGAATTATATAAAAAGTATTACACAAATATACTTGAAAGAAAGAAAATGAGCACCCTTGACCGATTTTTTTTGAAATTCTAATTAGAATGTGTAATTTATAGGAAATTAAGTGAAATTACGCTATCCTCTATAGAATCCCAATACAGCATCATAAAAACGCTCTATCGGTTATATTTAACTTTTTTTAAGGCTGTAGTAAATATCTTACCACTCCATAAAATATCTTGCAAACATTGCAGTATCAAAACTAACCAGAAGCGGACAAAAATATCACGTTCAACATGTAATTGTATACTGTGTGCAGCTTATTTTATGTTTTTTATCGGAATAATTAACAATAAAGCATTTGTTAATTTACATTGTATTTGATTTTTATACATATTATTTCATATACAATTAATACATTTTAAATTTTGAAATAACTAATAATGAATAGTTTTACAAAAATTAAATTCATAAAATCATATTTGCTTGTGAAATTATTTGTATTTCGTATTTTATCTATTGAATAAGTCAGTAAAATGCCATTGCTATTATAAACAACAGCCATAACAACAAAATTAAAAAGTACTTTTTTTGGGGTCCTTAATGAGCTTTTTTCTAATTATAGCGTAAAATGTAAATTTTGAAAGGAAACGGCTTGTGCCCGTTAAAGGGTTAAAATTTAAAAAATAAATTGTTAGCGATATCAATATATCTAATGTATAATTTTTAAAATTTTTATAGTTAAAAATATTTATTTAATTTTTAAAAATATATTTCATTATAGCAAGAAAGCTCAAAATGCTTTCATTGTTTCATTGCTACTTAATAGCAGGATTGCTTTCAGCTATTGTAAGCTTTAAAAAAAAACTTCCGGTTTATTTTCTGATTATTTATAATTAGTTTTAGTTGTATTAACGACCCGTTTAAAGCAACACGAGGGCTATTTTGGGACGGACCTCGTAATTTTGAACCACGGTCAGATGACGAGGACGACACCTGAACTGGCACCCCCCTCTCCACACCACACCACACCAGCGGGAGGAGGTTTGGACTGACAGATTTAACGTGCAAGAGACTCCCTCAAACGACGGATCTTCGGTGGAATCGAGTCTCGAACCTGAAACTCTCCGATTCTGAAGCCAAGACCTTACCACCAGGCCACCGCGGCCCCTATCTATCATGAGAATAAGAAAGGGAAGTTATAATTATCTAAAAGACAACTTGCAATTGGAGGATAGAATATAGGATCTATCTATCTATCTATCTATCTATCTATCTATCTATCTATCTATCTATCTATCTATCTATCTATCTATCTATCTATCTATCTATCTATCTATCTATCTATCTATCTATCTATCTATCTATCTATCTATCTATCTATCTATCTATCTATCTATCTATCTATCTATCTATCTATCTATCTATCTATCTATCTATCTATCTATCTATCTATCTATCTATCTATCTATCTATCTATCTATCTATCTATCTA
>JAPMOQ010061158.1:956116-980150 GCA_026543055.1 Argiope trifasciata
ATGAAATTTAGCCAATATTTAGAAAAACTTATTTTTTTAAATTATGAGAACAGTATTGTGCATTTTCATGGTTTTTAAATAATAAAATTATTAAAATCGTTTTAATGCAAAAAGACAATTATTTTCTCCCTTTTTAAAGATAATGCCATGAAATGTTCCTGTCAATAAATTTTCTGCACGCAGCGTTATTCTGATGACAGAACAATAAGTTCAGAAGAGAAAGAAAAATTCATCTCTGAAGCCATTTAAGCTATTGATCTATACCTTACAGACCAAGGAAAGGAATTTTTTCGCTATCTGCCCAAAGCTTTTAGAGCAATCGTCGAGCTGCATTTCTATTATTCATTGTCTTTCGCTAGGTGCAATACACCACTCGTTTGGTGAAAGAGTAGTTGAGTACTTTTAATGCGTGTCAATCGGAAACCAAAGACTCGTCTGAATAATTGATAACCGAGGAAAATTCCATCCTTTTGTTATCTGTGCACGAAGCTTGTTCTGAGTGACAGTTCTGAAGGGTTTCTCTGACAGGAGTGTGCTTCTGTGAACGAGGCTACAGGAGGCCAGCGGTTCTGAAAGCGGGAATTTCTTTTTATTCCATTTTTATAGGTCTGAAACGTATTACTCGGTTTTTTTTAAAGTGGTGCATGCAGAAAATTTGGATAGAAATCAAAGTGGTGCGCACAATTAGCTAATACATAAAATCCATTAATGAAAGAGATTTTGTAAATGTATGGTCGCACACCTTTGGAAAGTTTGTCGGATCTTTAGTTAAATAAGCATGACATAAATATATTTTGAAGGATGAGAATATGCATTTCAGAGAGATTTTGTAATTGTCTAAGTCAAAAAGTACAATTTCACTTAATTTTAAATTAATTAAATTTAATAAAAACTTTGGTGTTTTCTTTGCGGTAAATTTTGGTAATACTTTTAACACAATTAAAAAAAACTATTTTAAAATGCAGAAAAATTATCATTTTAATTATACTGATTTCATTAGGGTGATATCCTTTCTTAAGTTTTTCCAATTTTTGAATTTTTTTATTTATAATCTTCAACACTTCATTTCACTATTGATATGAAATTCACACTGTTTTCATCGTTTCATCAGATTTAATTTTAGTGATTTTCATCCATTATTTAAACTTAAGAAAATCGGTGTTATACTTGGCAGTCGCGAATGGAAATTAATTGCTTAAAAAATTCTGTTTTTCAGTCAGTCGCTCATTTAATTCTGTAATATGTGATTAACCATCTTTAAGTTGAATTAAGAGGATTGAATGACAAGGATTGATTACAGAATATGGAATTCGAATATAAATATGATTAATTTTTTCCGAGTTAAAATATCCCATGATTTTCTCCAAATTTCAATGAAATGCTTAGGATTATAATGCAATTATAATTAATTAATAATTCTTATTAAAATATTATGATGATGTAATTTTTAAAAAGTCATTTTAAATTAGGAAATTTTTCTATATGTATAAAATGACATGACTGATACATGAGATCATCCGGAGCAATCCTGATCTTCAAATTAAATCATTGAATTTAAATTAAATCGCTTAAATTATCCCATTTGTGCTTTGAATAAAATAATTCACAGAAGAAAAGATTAATTAGACAATTTTAGGAGAAACAATTTCTGAAGAATTTTCATTTCCGAGTTTTTATTCAATATAAATTATTATCATCTTAATATGATCAGGGGAGATGAACCAATATGAAGAAGAAATAATAGAAAGGTATAATATTTTCCTATTTTTATCTTTTTCTAAGCTGTAAAATCATCAATCATTTTATTCCTTCGCCATTTTTGTTTTATTTATTAATTTGATAGATTTTATCTAATGATCCCTGCACATTCCTTTTACATTTGTTACTTATTGGAACTTCTGAGCTGTTATTAAAATTGTCTAGGCATAAAATAAGAACATTTGTTTGCTAAATTAACAAAAATTCAGTCTTTATTTACTTAGCAATCACAACTGCTTTTCTTTTTGTTATTTATAAGAAATTCTAAAAATATTAAACAATATGCATATATATACATATATATATATATATATATAACCATAAAAGCACTAAATAATTAAAATAAATTTCCTGAGTCAACAAAAATTAAATCGAAATCAATTATGTTGAAATCGAAATTAAAATTTATTTCGGAATTGAGTATTTATTGTTTTTCTGTTATATTTCATTATTAAATTCATTCTGTTATATTTCATTCATTCTGTTATATTTCATTACTTTTAATTCATCCCATTTGGTGAAATCCAAACTCTTTTGAATCAGAAATTATGTTTATAAATGTCAATTACGGAGTACAAACCCAAAACAATATTTGTATTTATATTTACCTATTTTCTTCGTCAGTTTTTGCTCTGGAAAGCAATTGATTTTTCCCAGTTTTATTAACAAGCTATTCATTAAATTTTTAAAAAAATTTTGACTATAATTTTGTAGAAATAGCTTTTAAATTAAAGATATAATACTCATGTCTTCGAGAATATATGAAAAGAATATTTTAAATATTGTAAACTGTTTTATATTTCAAATAATTAGAAAAAGAGTTTAATGAAAATCTGATTGACAATAAAATTACTGATGACTGGCAATAAAACTATTTCATTGAGATATTTTAATTTAAATATATCTAAAAAGAATTATTGTTATTAAGTAGTTTTTTTATGAAATTGAAAAAAAAGTCACATTCCTATTTTTGAATATTTAAAGAAACATTTTGTCAGATTATTATACGGATTTCTCCTAGTGTGCTTATTTTTTACAAAACTAAAATTGTATTTATAAAACTATTTTGATCAAAGTATTTCAGAAAAAGTAAAATGAAGCAGCAAAAACGATTAATAAGATAGATGAATATCAATAAACAGTGATTTTAGTATTTTTTGAGAGTCTTTAATGCATTTATTGCTTTTAATGTGTTATTGTAATAATTACTTTTTCATAAAGATACTTATATTTTTTTGTAATAAAGGGTTTTATTTCTCTATATAAATAAAAATGAATGCTTGTCTGTATGGCTCTTATGCGCTGACGTACCTCTCATCCGATTACGATAAAACTTCGACAGCATATTGCTTGCAATTACGAGAAAGTTATAGGCATAACACAATCATCTAAAGTAAAAAAATATTTTCAGATCTATATACCAAGGATTAACTACCAAATAACTCGCGAAGGAGACACGGCAGATTCAGTAAAGATGCTAAATTCAAGCTGGACGTTATTATTTCGTAGGTATTGTACTAAATGCATTTGTGAATCGTTCGCTGAGATAACAACTTTATTAGAGAATGTGCGAGAAAATTTTAGGGGAGCCAATTCTATAGGTTTGAAATTTTAACTAAACATTTAATAAAATTTTAGCGTCTTTTGCAGTAACTTCCAGAATGTATTATAGTACAAATAATTTTGCACTATAATATTTTTTCTATTATTCATACAGCTTATATTCAAAAAATTATGTTTTCAACTATATTGAAGATTTTATAATATAAGTAAATTTTCTATGTTTAATCAATTTTAACATAAAATGTTTTAATCACATTTTCTAACATTAAACTTCTGAATTAATACTAAACGAATCAGGAGATACAATAAATAGTTTCCTTCATTACTTTTCTGAAAGAACACCTTTACAATTCAAAAAGAATTCTCAAATCCAATACATAAAAAGGAATATTTGTTTGTTGAAAATAATAAAAAAAATTGAATAAATATTATTTATGCTTCTCCTTTATATATCCTTCAATTTCAATGAATGTGTTCGCTGTCGATAAGAAAATAAATATTCTTTTTATCATTCTTAATTAAACAAGATAATAATTTCAAATTCTAAACGATGCTCCCAAGATTAATTCTTTAGCGACAACATACCAACTAGTATATTATAATTGAAACACATATTTATTTATATCAAGCTATATTTTAGTGTTTCTTTGTATCTGTATCTTCAAACATGTGAATGAAAATACAAAACAATTTATTGTGTCGAAAATAATTGTTAAGAAAATGAAATCTTCCATCTGAAATTTCAAGTTATCCTCTGAGGACCTTTTTTTGATCATTTGAATTATATTGATGCCATGTGTTAACTTTTAAAAACTTTTTTCTTTCTTTCGAGATTGAGGAGAGCTCCAAAACTTTTTTTACCTGCCAAGAAAAGTTTGAAAAGCGAAAAACCAGTTTAAACTTTATGACATGATGCGCATATGTGAGCTTTTAGAAAAACGATACTTTTTTTTGGAAGAGAAAAGAGAATATCAATTTTTAAAACGAAATATATATCAAACTGAAATCAAAGATATGACAGTGATATTTATTTTCTATTCTCTGTAAGAGTCATAAATTAAATAAGATGAAGTGACAAAATATTAAATAATTTCAAAATTTATAGAAATTCATTCGAAACAAACATAAAAACTCAGCTGCAACTACTCCGATTCCGAATGGACACAAACCATATTCTCTTTGCTATCATCCATACCATCATTCTTGAGCATGTCTTGTAAATTCCGAATGTACCTGATGGCCATTCTCAAGATCTCAACTTTGGAAAGTCTTTTGTCTTTGTCCTTTGCATTTAAAGGGATGTGACTTTTTAACCTTTCAAAACCATCGTTGACGTTTCTAACTCTTTGTCTTTCTCTTTCGTTTCTTCTTCGTATAAAAGATGGTTCAAGCCAATACTCGTAAGGTGAAAATGGCGTTGGAAGAGGTATTTTACACTGCGGAGCGAAAGGGTCTTTGTCTGCTTTCATGTCATTCATGTCATGTTCAGCATCTCCTTGACTTTGATTGCTACAGCCGGAAATTCCAACTCTGTCTTCATCATCATCATCGTCTTCATCATGTTCATCCATTTCAGGACTGGTTAAGTTCCTGGGTGTAACTGGAGGGTCAGACGCTGGTCCACCCCCACTTGAACCACTTTCTAGGATCATTGTGGGACCGAGTGGAGGCATCATGTTGACGAATGAGTAGTGGGGAACTAATTCACAGGGTAGGGTGAATCCCATGTTGACGAGTTGCTCAAAATCATGCGGCATTACATCAGGTGTCAAGGGAAGGGGTGTCAACATGGTGTATTCTGGCATCTTACCCGAAGACATCTTCTGTCAAGAATATAGGGAACTTTAAGCTCAGAAGTTTTCTGAAATAGAAAAGCTTTTAAATAAGAAAAACAAAATACGATATGAATGTCCTGAAAAAATTGATCGTTTGTTATGAGTTATTTAAATTCTTTTGTTGTTTATTTTTAGATAAAAAAATAATTTGAAAAACAAATAATTATACATAGAATTTTGATGTATAGAATTTTGACATTAATTAGAGAAATTTCATAGTATAAAAATTAGAATTAAGTCATTGGAAAATTGAAAGATTCTTAGAATTTTATATCTTTATTTTATGTTTTATATTACATATGTGTTAAAATAAGCCAAGATTTAAGTCTCCCATAAAACATATATATACATAATATCCAATCTTGAGTGGAAGCAAGGCGCTTTATTTGATAATGGAAGCTATTGAAACTTTTGGATTGAATCCTGAAATTTATTCGATGCAAAATTATGAAAATAAAACTGGATAGACGAAGATGTTGTGACTTAGAAGATACGGTGGTTTAATTATAGTACAACAGAAATCAACTATAGTGCATGATTGAATTAAAATATAATGTTATTCATAATTCCTTCCAGACAGTTGTTAGTTTAAAAATTTTACTTTACTATTTAAAAATTGAATATGTCCGAATTTTTGTAAATACAAGGCATATTCAAACAAAAAGTTACGAAACATTGGAGCAACGTAACCGTCAACATTTGCCGATGCCACTATGGGAGACGTAGTGAAACATCTGGGAATGCGATTGGAGTCTCTGGCGTAGATTGGAGCATGCGTGAGCGCCCGCATGGGTAGGAGAGAGCAGAGGCTATTATAAAGGGCGCTGTCCAATTGACGTGGCTGGTCCGCTACTTGTTGAATGCCGGGAGCGCAGAAGAACTATTAACTCCAATGTATATTGTGAAACACTCTGAAGTCCACGCAGGTCCATCAAGAAGGAAAGTCTGGGGTTACTCACAGAGGGCGTGGTTCTGTTCCACGATACGCTTATTGACATGTCCGTCCGGATCGGATATGTCGCCTTGCGATGCGACATTTGTTTGGCCCCTTGAAGAAAGTCTGAAAAGGCAATCGCTTCAATTTGGACGACAAACTCGGGGACATTGTGAAGGACTAGGTTTTGTCGCGACCACAGGAATTCTAGATGCAAGGAATCTTTCGGCCCGTTAATCAATGGGATCCTTCTGCTCAGGCCTATGGTGCATACTTTGAATAAATTCTTCATTTGTCTTTTTGCACCTTTCCATTTGAACGCTACCCCCCCCCCCACTTTAAAGTATGCAGAAGTTATATTTTTCTAACCATATAATTCCTTATAATAAAAAATAGTTAGCAGCTTAACTATCGAATTTCAAATTTTTTGATATTTTAATGACGACCGTTTATGGTTCTGCAAATTCTGACGATCTTTATTCATGGTTCTGTATATTCTGATGCTTATTTAAATTGCAACTAAACAAATTGTCTTTTTTTTAAATGTGATTTCCATGATGTTAAATTAAAATTACTATTTATAAAAAAAGTTTTTCACATTATTTGAAGCAATAAAAATCCAGATAAAATCATAGTAAGCAGCACAAATTCATTAAAATATGTAGTAAAGATAAACTCATAATCTATGAAATGTGAGTAAATGCATTTATTAAAAATGTATTTTCAGATAAATTGAAGAACTTAGTTTATATGTACTAATTTAAATCGAGTTTTTTAATATTCACTTAAATTTTCTAATTTATCAATTTTGAACTTATGCTTAAATATAAGTATTAATTATTTTATGATAAACTATAAATGTCTAAATAGAATTTTTTGCCTACTATCAAATTCTTTGGTAAATAATAATTTTATAATCACTTTTTCTTCCCATGATTTATCTATTATTTATTTATCTCAATGTTGCTTTTCTGGAAAATAATTTTATTGTTGCGCTGATGCGATTATCTAGATCCTTGTTGTTTGGCATAATAAAAAAATGAATACTAATGCTATTCTGCTGTTTTATATTGATTTCTTTACAGCTGCACATTGCAGCTGGCTATTCGATGCAATGATTATTTTTTTTCTAGTGTACTTAGTGTAAGGGTGGAAAACGAAATCGTACTTGTGCAAAGAATTCGAAAGAAACATGCTGGTGTAAATCAGCTAGAATATTTTGACGCATTTCCTGGGACTACTTTTCAAAATAGTGGAAAATATGCGGGTTCAAGATGATACTTTGTTTTCATTAACTCTTATCGGGGTTGGAAAATGTGTTTCCGATATTTTTTCTGCTTTATCAACATTTATATCGTTTCTCTGAATCCCCAAAACTTTTGAAATTTAAATGATTAAACTAAAAAAAGTGTTATACTTATTAATTAGTCTTTTAATAGGACTTACAGATCAAAAGTTGCGAAAAAGTATTTTGTGCATTCGCAGAAACATAGGTCTTTAATCTCTGCAACTTCATTACCACTGTAAGTATGTGGTATCATAATTCAATACATAGTATTCAATAATAGTATTTTTTCAACAAAACTATTCATTCGTTTTACCAAGCTTTGATTTTATTTATATTTAACAATTGTGCTAAAATTTTTTTAATCTAAATTTTATTAGAATGAAAAAGGAAAGTAAATTCCTAAAAATTTAATATTTAGCAAATTTTATTTTTTTGTAAGCTATTGTTGCAGCTTTTAGGTGATGCTGAGTTTTGCAATATACTTTAAAAACATTTTTAAAACTTATAATATAGAAAAGAAATAAAAAAAAAAGGAAAGAGAAATAATTCCGAAATTCAAAGGCTAACTCAAAACCAATTTGAGCCGGTCGGCAGAAATTTGAAATGGGGATTAACGATATTCTTTGCAGATTTTTAACCAATTTTGAAGGAAATTCGTTAAAGGACGCCTATCTGCTAGGGTGGTGGATTACAAGTGGAGTCGGTAGCTACATAGCTCAAAGAGTTAAGTAGTTGAAAACTAGTATGTATTTTGACATCTAATACGTAATTTCTTATCATATTTTAATCAAAATCTGGGTAAGGGTAGAGGTCGTTCATCAGCCAGATTTTTTTCGCGCATGTAAACGCAATAACTTAAATCAATGAAATTTGGTATGTCATCTAGTGACTATACATGTAATTTCGTGTTACTTTTTTTATTCAGTCGGCAAAAAGGTCGAAAGATAGATTCACTGAGCTTTACATTCACACCAAAGATTCATATTAACGCCATGTAAGTTATTTGCAGTCTCGCCCAAAGTGTATAATTTTACATGGAGGGGGGGGGACATAAAACCTTGATTGGAGAGTCTGTGAAAATGTTTATTGGGCAGTATACCTTAAGGTTTTTAAAGATATTTCTCGTTTTTGAGCTAGCTAGTACCTACTGATTAGTTGTAGTTCATAAGTAATATTCTAAAATTATATGGCATTTTAAACCGAGTAAATCCAAGAAAGTCAAATTCGAAAATCAAATATTACGAATTCAAAAAAAAAAAATTTGAAGTTTAATTAATTGGTATCAGCACTTTGAAAATAGCAGCCGAAATAATGAGAGAATAAGTTAGATAGAATATAGTTTGTTTCCAAAAATATCAAAACACAATAAAGCATGTTGCAAAAAATGCTTTGCAATAAAAAGAATAACTTTTTTCGAATTACGATGGCTTCATAAAATAAAAGCCCGATGACGACATTTTGCGATTAATTTCTCAGACAAGCAAATGTTTCTCTTTTATTCTTCTCTCTGTAGTTAAAATACAACATTCTATTACCTCCAAAGCTTGTAATCGTTTTTTCAAGCGAATACAAATTTTCTGCCAAGTTTTCAATTGTTACTAGCTTTTCCAATAGATTTGGAGTGACTGCTTTTGTAGCAGCCATTCGCTTACATATCTTTATTAGCTCATCAGTTGTCAACTCTTTTTTCAATGAATAAAAAAAAATTCATTGTCGTCCATACTATCAATTTCAAAATCAAATTGATCAGTAAAACAGAGCTGAGAGAAGTTTGATAAATTTTTGATGTTGCTTTAGGTAAAGTTTGGAAAAAATGCAAAATTTCTTTTATATCTATTATATATTTTTATATTAATGCACTATAAGATATAAAAATTAGAAGTCTAAAGCAAATCAGGAACTGCTTATTACTTTATTCCTATGAAAATTATTTTCTCTATTGTGATTTCAATAGAGCATTTACAAAATTTCTGGGATCGTGCCGATTTCGGCTGAATATTTCGAGTCGTAACAGGAGGATACTGGGATCAGGATTTTCTATCAAAGAACGAAATTTAATGAGAGATTATTGATGTATCAGTTTTGAAAGTCATCAATAAAATTGTTTTAAAACTCACAAATTCGAATAAATTTCTCTAAGACGTTGAAAGACCCAGAAAAAAAGGGTGAAGATTTCAATTCATAGAAGGCTTTATTTTTTTCGTTTATAGCACAAGTTTATCTACATTTTAGGAACATTTTCTGAATTATTTTTCAAAAACTTATAAGATAAATTTTGAAGATCTTTGAGAATATTAAAGTTTATACCGGACCATAACCTATCTACTACAATATAATATTAAATACTGTTCTATAAAGTTAAATACAATACTGTCATCAGGAACACAGGTGTGTGAAAGATTTCAAATCCCTATTTCATAGAGAAATGAGTATAAAATTGATTATAAACTTCTCTTTTTTTAAATAGGAAAGCGGTTAATTTAAATTTAAAAAAAGAATCTTATTGATAGAAATAGTGCGAGGATTCTAATTATATTTGAATTATCTGCAATGCTTATGGATGAACATAATTCGCTTTTTATATTAAAAGTCAATGCACAGGTTTGTTAATTTCTTGCAATAATTTTACTAATAGTAATAATAATAATAATCGATAACACCGAAAAATTGCTTTTAAAATATTATTATTATTATAGTAATACAATTTTCTGGCATAATCTTACTGGAAGGAAAAAGTTTGTTTAGTTGTGAGATTGCTAAACAATAGAGGATTTTGAAAATTTTGTCAACAGATTATAAAGTAATTTCTTCCACTGCAAAAGCAAACAAAAAAAAAAATCTCTTTTGAATTCTATTAATTTGATATTTGAATTATATTTCTAATAATTAAGAAATTAAAAATAACCGATGCGAGATTTAGCAATTATTGAGCTTAAAACAATACAGTGAAACATACGTATGTTTATTCTTAGAAGATTTTCTTTCAAATGTCCGGCTTTTCCCTTCTGACTTTGTAACTAAAGACAAAAATCCTGCATTAATTTAATTACTTTGACTGCAAATTTATAGAAATAAAGCTTAGTATTCAGAAGGAAATCAATAACGATAAGATTTTTTACGAAGAAATGTGATGTAGTTTAGACATTAAACTTCTAAATTTTGAAAAAACATTTAATTTGGATAAATTTTCTATATTTATTTCTGTCATTTCTCTACTGAATCTTATTTTTACAGATTCTTGTTTGATAAATGTAAATAAGTTGCACATTTATCAGGTTATTGCTAATGACTAATTGCTGTAATTTTCTAATGTGCGTATTGTTTTTAAAGAAGAAACAAATTCTAGTAAATTACGTTTGAATTCATTTTTTTTAAAATCCTTTTCAGTAAAAGTTAAATTATTTTTGAGTTTAAGAATATATTTTAAGCAATAATAGAATTTCAAAAGTATCTTCAATTTATTATTTTAACATTTATTGACAATTTTATCTTTATTTCTTTTTTCATCTTCTGAAATCTATGAGAAAATAGTCTAATAATTTAATTTGTAACTGACGTAAAATACTTTTTATAACCATTTTAACAACTAATTATCAAAATGTTTTAGTGTCTGTACAGAAAATATAAATAAATTTCTTTCGTTCTCTTTTCTTTCTCTTCTTCTTCACAATAAATTTCTCTTCAAGAGTTCATTTATTTTTTATTTTTTTGAATATTTCCGAACTTTAAAAACAATATAAAGAATGATAAGCAAATTTCTATGACTTTTATCAAAACTAAAGAAATACGAAACAATACTTTTCATCGTATAAATTTTCCCGACTTTCATTTGGACGTTATATCTTAAAATAACTGTGCAAAGCCGCACAAATTAAAATAGATAAAGTTTAGCACATTATCATTGTAATTATAGATGAAATCCATTAACAGGAAAGCATATATTTTTATCTCATTACTTTACTCTTTTTATAAAAATACCTAAACATAGGAATAAATTTACGAAAATGCAAAAATACGTTAGATTTGCGATTTTTATTATTGATTATTGCTCTAATTAATTTGTGCTCTGTTCATTTATACTAAAGAAAAATATAATTTTAACATAACATTTTAATTATTACATTTCTTTAAATGGACATTACCTTCTTGTTCAGTGACACTTCTATTATTGTTCTTTATCTCTGCATTCCCGCCGAATCAAATTGAAGAGATAGTTTATAACTGTTTTTTTTTGCGATTTATTACCCCAATAAAAATTGCCACAACTGTTAACACTATACTATAATACTAAACTATCATTCATTCAAAATACTAAACATTTATTTAAATAAATGGTGAAGATAATGATTAAAATCGCATTAAAAAGATCAAAAACAGAAAAAATAATAAAGCAGTAAAATAAACTACAAGGTAATTTTAGAATTTTAATGCTAAACGATTTTCGATAATTGCTTCTCTGTTTCTGAAAAATTAGATGATCGCAAATGAAAATAAAATGCAATAGAATAACAATAAATGCAGCACGTAGCTTTTAATTTATTCTTTCATTTCTTTTAATTATTGCGATACTTTTATAAATGCTCTCAATGTCTTGAGAATATTTCAAATATTTCTCAAAAGTCCTATATTTAAAAATATGTATTCTCTGATGACGCGTTCAAATTAATTGAAATACAATATATAGTTAAAATATTGTATTTCAATATTTCAACTTTATTTATTTGTAAAAAAATGAACATTTAATTCATTTAGAACTATTTTCTCATTGCGATTAGGGTCTCTATTCCTTATAAAGCATCGTAAGTCTTAAAACCGTTGATGTTTCTTTATGTAAATCTTTTTATTATCACAAACAGAATATGGATCTTATGTGCAATAAATGCAAAGTAGAATGGAATGAATGGATATTGTTTCAGAAATATAGAAATAGTTTGAAAATATATTTTATAAATAACTGTTTTATGTAATTTATTTTAGTTTTCTGAAATTAAAGATCCTATTGTTCCAGAATATCGATCCAGGTAATTTGATTTAAATAAAAATTAACGAAATGAATAAGAATAAATATTAAGAATATTATTTTTAGTTATTTAATTACCCTAAATTTCAGAATTAAATTTAATGAAAAATCTTCTTAATAAACAGTATAAAATTAATTATATAGACTTCGATAATGACGTTTGGACAACAATATTGAAAATCAAATTGATGAATTTTCTTTTGAAGGAGATTTTAATATATAGGTAAAAAAAAATTTGCAACTTATTCAAATACTTGCCAATTAATACAATGTATTCATTGGCAGATAAGATAATACATTGCATATCTTTAACGGGACTTTTCGGAAACTAGAAAAATTTAGAAAAATCTCTAATATATAATTTTGTTATAATGTTGCTAAAATTCTGTTATATACATGTAATTTTATTATAGTATTGTTTTCAAATAAAAGAAAAAAACTTTTACATCAATGCAGAATTTTATTAGATAAATAAGTTTTCAATTTTTTAAATGCTTAAATAGATATAAAAATATATAATGAATTGCAATAAAACAATCTTTAATTCATTCTAAGCTCTTATATACAATATGAAGCAGTGAAAGGCAGTATAAGGCATTAAAATATCATTTATATAATACAAATTATACCTTACATTGTATAAATATTTAATTTTTTATTTATATCTTACAATATCTTTTTACATATTTTTAAATTTATGAATTTTAAAGCATTTTATAATTATTCCATTAGTGATGCAGTAGATATTCTTCAAGTGAATAAATACTAAAATAGAGATAGAAGTTTTTACGTATTTTTTTAAAATTCTGGATGAATATTTCGGTTTTGAGTTGCTTCAAAATGGGATACTCATCCATTAAATAAACTAATCAATTAATCAAAAGTATAAATATCTAGTTAGATTATGTTAATGTTATAAGTAATTGAAGAAATTTAAGAAAAACAGTTTTTTAAAACTCATTTTTATTAGAATGCTAAAACATTAAAGTTTCTTACTATAATCATTTTTTTGCTGTTAAATCGTTTATTTATTTCTATAAATATATTTGAAGTTGGTTTTCCCCCATTTCTCTATCAGATTGCGCCACGATATGAAAACAAAATTAAATTTAATTAATCAAATCTTTTAACTAGTGATTAAGATTTGAAAATACTTTGTAAAAGATTGTATTATCATTAATAATGCAAAAGTATTTTAAATTTCAAAGCTCTAAGACTGCAGGAGGAAGTGATTGTAGAAACAATTAAAAAACTACATCTTTATAAACATAAAAAAAATGTCAATAGAGTCTTTTAAACTAGCGTTCTTAACTATAGTTTATAAGTAAAAAAATAACTATAAAAAAGGATTTTCTTGCCTTTATTAGTTGAAGAATAGCTTAAGTGTAATTGTTTTTTTTCTTTCATGTTCAGTTTTTACGAAATATTAAGATTTAATATTAGATGGTCACTTTAAATTTTGGTCACATTGGAGTTGTGAAAAAACACCTTTTTTTTTCGTTTGCTTCACATTTCTAAGAAAAAAGAACTCAGAAAATTCTGTTAACTCAATAAACTGCTGTTTGTCAAATAATTATTTATAATTTAACATTTATTTACCTATTCTTAATTTAATACTCGATTTTTCTATCCTGGGATGAAATTTTTTGAACAAATTTTTTTTCTTCTACTAATAAGGTCATAACATTTTTTTTTCGAACAAAAAAACGTTGAAAAAAATGCTTCTTTTATATGAATGTTTTTTTTCTTGTCACTTTTTGTAAAAGATGCCGATATTATCAATAAAGGCATAAAATGATAGGAATTCCTGTAATGGGGGTACCTTTCTAGCACTGAAAAAAAATTCAAATGTTAGTTTTAATATTTTTTAAATCTAATGAATGAAAGGAATTTAATTTATTTTTTAAATTAATAGTAGTTGTTTCTAATAAATGCAACAAGTACACTGGAATCTCTTTAATGCGAAAACAATTTGTGACTAAATTAATTAAAAAATGGAGTACAAACAAATATATTTATTTCCAATACAGTTTGAAAGGAATGTACTTTTCCTAACATAAAACAATAAATATATTAAAAGAAGAAAAAAGTCTCTGCCGAGTTTTAAATTAACAGAAAAGTAAACAAAGAATAATGGTTTGATTGATTTATGTAATTAGTGTTATCTATTTCTAATAAAACTTCAAAGTCTTTATAATGAAATCTTAGTTAACAGCTAATTAATTTAACATCTAAACCTGATTAATTTAAAATTATTGTTATAAGTTTTCAATAAAGCTTGAAATTAAGGTTCAATTGGCATAGGACTCTTTCATTAAACTAAAATAATACCTACAACTAATTAATTAAAAATGTGGCTAATTATAAGGTGGCCAATTTCTATAAGACCAAAGTCACTTACTTAACAGAGGATTATCCTTCGAAGCGTTCAAGGAGTGTCGCTTCTGTGGATTAACATTCAGATACATTAATGAGCTTCGTCTTCAGTAACCTCCCCAAAGTTAGGTACCCTTTTTGCGAAACTTAAAAGTGAAACGCTCATCAATTCCTGTGCCCTTTCATTGCACTTCTATGGGATTGTTCCCATGGCAAGTCAGTTGTACTCTTTTACACATACACTTCTCCACCTGTTGCAGAATAAACATAGCATTTTGTTTCGATCACGACAATGCATATACCACCAGCAAAAGGATCTAGTTGGGACATTTAAATTCGGACAGACATGACAGTGGTGTAGATTCAGGTGCCCATTGCGTCACGTGAACTGGAGAGGCGGAGTGCGGTGAATTAAAACCCCGCCCCTCAAGCACCTTAATCCGGAAGAATTGAGATAGTGATGACCGGATATGTTCTGTAGTTAATACAGAATGAGTATGGGGATTACGTTTGAATTTAAAAGAAAGAATAACGCCATTTCTTTTTCTGAGGGCATATTAGGATTTTTTAAAAACTAGCAGCGGATAGTAAAGAACTCGGGAATGGAATTGGAAGAATTGATTTATAATATTTAATTAGAAATTTTTGATAATTATAAAATAATTAATGTAAAGCAAACGACACTTTGACTGTTTAATAGTTAGGCGAAGTTCAAGGTTTTTTTTTTAAAGCTATTCTTCTTGAGGTCCGTACAATTTATTCTTTTGAAGATACTTAAATGAAATCATTGCTTATGGTCACACGAACATATCGATCATTAAATTGATTGTTTAAGTGGCTATTATCATGGATGTATTCTTCTAACGCTAAACATTAAGTATAAGTTTTAAATATTTTTTTAAATAATAAATGATGGAAATTTAATTAATTTTTTAATTATTAGTACTTGTCTTTAAAAATTACAACAGAAAATTAATTTAAAATAAGTAGAATTTTTTAGAAAATAATTAATATGAAGTAGACGGCATTTTAGCAATTTAGTAGTTTGGCGAAGTTCATCAATATCGTCAGAAAGCGATTTCTTTTTGAAGTTGTTCTTTTTGAGTCCATAAAATTTGTATCGCTTTTAAAATACTTCAATGAAATTATTGTTTTTGATCGTACTTATGCATCGATTATTAAATTGATTGCTTGAGTACTTATCATAAAATCATTCGAATTATAATGACGTATATGTTGGAGTAATACCTATTACGGTCACATTACCATATAACTCTGAAGTCACATCTTTGAATGTGACTTTGAATGAATATGATATGAGTTTACTTTATGTGGCATTTTTAAGGAGCAATGAATTACAAAATTGAATTCACTCTATTGATTTTATATATAGATAATGCGATACCTATATTGCTGCTTTTAGAAATCTGCACTTTGAAAGAATTTATTTTCAGGAACGTAATAATAATATTAGAGATTGTTAAATTATGCATTGGTTCTTTTAAAAAAAATGCATATTTTTTTGGTGAATTGATTTATTTGAATTAGAGTACCTTTAATAACGTAGAAGATAAATTAATATGTCTCTGTAATATATTGTCTATTCAAGGGTTTGATAAAATAGACTTTTGATAGTGTTTGATATTTTAGAAACATTGTTAATTTTATTAATAATATTTTCCCCCCTCGTTTCTTAATATAGTGAGATTTCTGTTATTACATAAACGATATTTTATATAAATTAAGATTATGACTTTCTTAAAAGCACTTACTGATATAATAATGTTTACATTTCAAATTTTCATATTTTGATATTTGCATTAAATTATTTGATTTTCTATTGGTGTTTACATTCCTTTAAAAAAAAAATCTATCTGCAAACAGTTTGAGTGTTTATTGAAACTTACATTAAAAAAAAGTTTCATTTTTTTTTTTTTTTTTTGCCAGACAGTTTGATTTTACAGTGTCAGAAACAATTTCATAAATGAGTTTATTTATTTAAGGGTTTCCTATTGATTGGATTGATATTTATGCTACATCAAAATATTTAAAAAACACATTCTAATTATGCTAATTCATTAAGAATTATAAAATATTTAAAAAACAATTATTAATTATAATTATTAGAAGGCTTACAAATAAATGTGCAATAATTCTGTTTAAAATTTGATTTTAAGTTATATATCCATATGTAATTGCACTGATATATAAATTGAATTATTTTTTGTTCTCAAATAAATATTGGGGAATCGAATATCAGCGATATTCTAATTATCAATTATTCAGAAATTTAAAAATAGAATTTTTTTAATTATATCAAACTTAGATAATGAAAATAATTCAATTTATTTTTTAAAAATTTCCAGCGCAAAATGTGAGAAAAGAGAAAAATCTAATTGCTAAGAAATTCGGTTCTAAAATTTTGATAATTTTTTAGGTTTGAGATCTCACTGAGTACGGATAGAAACATTTTAGGAATTAGTCTATCTGCAGAGGAATCTGTATTGCATTTCAAATTGAAATTGGCCAGATGTATTTGATGTGAATCATGCAATGTGTACTTTATTGATTTAGTTTTATTTAAAAACCATCAATTTAAAATCTGAAACTCATTTAGAATTGAAGCTGACGAAACACTTAATAAGTAATCATGAATCGTGTTTAATATTATTTAACATCAAACAATTTATAATCCAAAATACATTGAAAATTTAAATTAACAAGAGGCTCTTTACATGCGTTACATGATCATTGATTGACTCAACGGATTTTATTTTATTTGACTAATAATTTAAAATTTCAAATTAAAATTGACGAGAGGTGTGCCATACCGATCACATGAGCATGAATCGAGACTATTTATTTAATTTTATTGAATACCAACAACTTAAAAGTTAAAACTTTATGACGATCATCGGCACTAATGTTATTTTGGATAAATTGTGGGACCATGGTGGCCTGGTGTTAAGGTCCCGGCTTCGGGGCCGGAGGGTTTGAGGTTCTATCTCGAAATCGACCAAAGAACCGTCATGTAAGTGGGCCTGACGGGTGCAAAATCTGCCGGTGCCAAATACTCTCTCGCCGGTATGGGATTTAGCATTAAATCTACTTTAAAGCTAAACTTGACCTATTTTGGAATGGATTTTGTAATTTTGAACTGCGATCAGAGGTCGATACCTGAACTGTTACACCTTCTCCTAACTTCCACACCACTCGGAGCGGTGTAGAAGTTAGGAGAGGATAAGAAAACAGTATGCCATTTATTGCCGTTTTATATACACTTTGCGGAGTCCATAATGAATAATTCAGAATAAAAAAATACATAGCGATTGTTTTCAACTTTTGAAAGATAATTTACAGACAGATGACGTAAGTACTTATTTATATAGGTATATTAATATTTAAGATGACATAAGTATTAGCTTTTATTATGACTATGATGATGCATTAATTAATTTCATTATTATTTTTCATTAATTAATTAATTGCATTATTATATCGACAGCATAATCGTTTAAGATACCTCGGAGTCCAAAGTGGTCACATGACTTAATTAATAAAGATGTATTTTTGAATAAAATACTCAGCTATAAAAAATTACATTTTAAAAATTCCTGTAAGTATTTTACGAAATAAATCATCAAAATGATTAAAAGAATCATAGCTTTTTGAATCATCCTTTTACGTAACAAAATTTTTGTCAAATATCTTTTGGAAAAGGCATTTGGTAGATCCTTGTTACAGTATTGACAGTGAGGATTTAGATAGACGCACGTGACGACATCAAAATTCAAAATGAATTTTTTCCCGTCCAGAAGAAACTGTACTCAGTCTTAACTGAACACTTAGAAGTGGAATAAGAGGAATAGAGATATTCTCTAATATAAATATTTAAAGGTGTAGAGAGCTGTTCTTTCATATAAAGATTTCTTTTTTTATTGATACACGCCGAAGCTATTCATAGAGTGACAGAAGTAATGAAACTCATCAGAATTTCTCAAAATGAAGGTAGGAATTTTCTTTGTTTCGTTTCATTCATCGGCAGAAAAAGTAATTGTTTTATAGAAATAAATATGAATAAAAGGAATTTTATTCATTTTACTTAGGTTACATTTATTTAACCTAATTTAAAAATAATGATAATTTATCATTTTTTAATTCACATAATTTTATTCACCATTAAGTTTTCCGATCCATTCCAAATAATATGCGGAATATTTATTTTAAGTATAATTTGAAAGAAATAATAGAAAGTGTATTTAAAGTCATGAATAATTTTAGATGATTTAATATTCGATAAAATTAAAGAAAAAATTGAAAATATAAAAAAAATATTATTGTATTGGCAAATTACAGCTGATGATATCCAGACAAATTCAGTAAAAAATCCATAAAAATTTATTCAGTAAATTCTTAAAGATTCTTTTTATTTTTAATAACTTTTAACTTCTATTAATTATAAAAGTGGAATAAAGATGTTGGCATATTTTTATTCTACAAGAAGATGGGTCGAAAAATTTAAAAAATGCCATATCACATTGTACTAAGTGATAAAAAGTAGTATATTAGCCAGCATAATATTACTGTATTTTTTTAGAATTTTTGTACTTCATGTTTATTTTTTACATTAAGCTCAAACTTTTACATTTTTACAAAAAAAAAAAAAAAAAAAAAAAAAAAAAAAAAAAAAAAAAAAAAAAATTATTAATTAATTTTTTTAAAAAAGACGAAGATGAAGAAAAAAAAAGTGTCTCTTGCTGTGGTTTTAATTTAGGCTGTAATTATGTCGATTATTTATTGACGTATTCAATAAAAATTAGAAATTGTTTCTAATAATAAATTATTAATTATGTTAATATAAGCTTTCTTTTAGCTATTCTTCAGTGCAGAATTTTAAAATTTTTGAACTTATTTAATGGAGAGATATTGTAATTTTCCTGTATTTGTAAAAATAATTTATCCTAGGCTAGTCACTAATATGTGATCTTTTATAAATAAGTATAGCAATGAATATGTCTTCTGTTTGTAGTCTTAAAATTCTATTTCTGATTAAGAAAAATTTCATATTTATTTCGTATTACAGCTTTTGAGGCAGTTACTTCTAATTACAGTAAATTTTCGTAAGTACTTTTAAGAGTGAAATGCCTTATGATATTGTAATAATACCATAGAAATGGAAAATCTTAATGATAAACGGAATACGTGACAGTACAGTTTAGTGTGCTTCATTTGCAACTTGATGCCCCCCACTGTGTGCTTTCTTTCAACAAGTTTCAAGTTTGTTTGTTTTCGTGTGTAGATAGACTTGTAAAATGTTTTAATTTAATTTATTTTTTATTTATTTATGAGTTAAATTTATTTTGACTTTGGAATTTCGGCTCAGACTAGAAATTAAATTTAATATCACATTATAATCAACCAAAATAAGCTCAGTTGCATTATTATACTCTTATGTGGAAATGGGCTGCTATAATTGTTCTAAGATTCAGAAAGAGACTCAAGGTATTTACAAATGAAAGGTAACTCAAGTTTATAGAAGGATTACTACCAAAATCGAAGAACTTTGATGTAAAATTTCAGCTCAGTTCTTTATCACAAAAGAATAATTACTTTAATAAAAAGGCACACGAAAAGCTATTAAATTTATATAAATCTTAACTGTATAGAGAGAAGTATCCTTCTTGTATCCAAACTAAATTTTCTTTTAGGGTTAACTTCTTGACATTGCAGAGTGCATGTAAATGAATTTAAATTGTGCAGGCTTGAGAAATCTCATGAAATGCTATTAAAAATGCAATTTATGTTCTGCCAGATATTTATACAAATCTCTAATCACAAAACAGTTTGCTAAGAACTTGTTTAAAAATAAACTACGTTTAGAAGGAAAAAGACCAAATTTCAAGAAATGCACTAAGCATATCTGCTGAAAAGTTGAAATCGCCTAAATTCGTAGCATTTTAGCAATTTTAAGATTCAATTTACTTAGAAAAAGGTGACAGTTTGTAAGATTAGGAAAGTTGTTGTTGACATACTATAGTATGCTCCAAGCATTGGCTAAGGCTAAAACTTAATTTGAATGCAGATCGTTCGAATACTACATTTGCTTCAGCATTAATCCATGATCTTCGATGAGAAAAAAAAGTTGTTGAAAAACTTTAAATAATTGTTAATAAAGTTTGAAGTGAGAGATCAAAACATTCAGGAAAGTCACTGAAGAAGACAGAAGAAAATTCCGAAGATTCATTTTGACAATTAGAAAGGAAAAAAAAAACTGGTGATCGAAAAGATGGTAGAAGGTCTTCGAGAGACAGTTTATCAGTTCTTCAAAATCAAACGTGATATATGTCACCACTTTTGTTTTTGATAAAAACAGAATATTAAAGTAATAATATTGAATTTCTTCAACTGGAACATCGAAATTATGAGTATGATGACAAAATTGTTATTTCAAGATATAGATTCATTATCATATACTTTCTTTAAAAAGTGATAGGAAGAAACCTGTAGTGGATGATTCGCCGATTTCATTCTTATTTTTGCTAAGGATTTGATAGAACGTTTGGGCGAAAAAACAACTGACTCAGAAGGATTCTCAGAGCTGATGAATATTAAGTGCTTGCATGTATTTTGATCATTCTTTCACTTTAAAGGGAGCATTTATTGAGAAAAATTGGAACAATATATGTCAATCAAATTATTTGCTATCATTTTTAACAACTTTTATCTCATTTTAATCCAATAAGTCTTGAACTGATTGTCTTCGATTTTTTTTTTGGTCCTCCAGACCTTCTTATATATCAGCGCTATGTGAAAAACAGAAACGGTTGGGATTTCATTTCAAAATTAAAAAAAGAAAAATTGTTGAAGATAATGAAGGGATTTTTTTTGATATTTATCACATTTTAGAAAAAGATGGTTTTTATTAAGTAGGGATTTACTGAAAATTGAAATGTAAAAATAATTGTTCCACAGAGGCACTCTTGAAAGTCATCACGGTAAAATACCACTATGCTGTTCAATTTTTAAGCAACGAGATTACGAAATATTCGCTCCGAAAGTACACTCTCAAGAGAACATTTAATTTATAATTCAAGCTGAGATCAAACCTGTAGAGAGCAAACAGGAACATCAAATGTTATATCTATTATTGGTGAAGATGATATTTAGAAGTATTCTTCCATTAACAAGGGACTTACATAAATTCCGATTTCGTTCCAAAAAGGTTCAAAATTAGAATGGATCTATCAGAATGAAAATCAGAATATGGAACAACATTGTATTTTAAAATAGGTTTGAAAATCGATAGAAATTTTCGTACAAAATACAACATAGAAATTAAAAAAAAAACAAAAAAAAAACATACTATTTCAAATTATGTCGAAATTTTATTATCATGTGAGATTATCATCCTGTTTTCGTTAGGAGGTTTTGAATAGAAGGCAATAAATAAATGAAGCTCAAAATCGCGTAGGTAATATTCATCAACATCTTTTAATCACATATACTTGTTACCTGTTTTTACTATTATTGCATTATTATTATGAATGATTCTTTGAAAACAGATGCGTTTTTAAAAGGTTGACATGCTTTTAAAAGTATTGCTTTATTATTAATTACGTATGCTTCTTTGACAGCAGGTGTGTTTTCGAAAGGTTGGCCTGCTGTTAGAGACATGGGGTTTCCAACACAGTAATTTTACGGGGCTATAGAAGCCCCTACCCATGAAGTCATTTAATGCGCATGTGCAGATGATTTTCGCTACATCTCGTAAATTATGTATGTTAGAGACGGGTTTTCCTCATAGTAATCCTATGGGGCTATAGAAGATCGATCATGGAGTCGTCTACTGCACATGCGCAGATGTTTTTCGTTATATCTCGCAAACTACATATGTTGCAGACATAGGCTTTTCACTTATAAGTACTCCCGGGGGTCATCTAAGTCCACAAAAATTTTGGATCCAATTCGCTTGCGTAGTACGGATTTTGCTTAATATTGGTCAAATCAATGTCGGATCGATACCATCGAGTTATAACGGATCTCGGGATGTCGATGACGTCAACTTCAGATCAGACCGGCATTTGTTATATCTCGGTTTCCATGCAACATAGAGACGAGTGCGAGTCGTCTAAACACTCATCTCGATGAATTGAAACGAATGACATTTTTACAGAAATTCATGTCTTAATAGAGTCCGAGATCGGGTCTCGAAATTTACAAATTATAGCTACCTTGCATTTTTTTCGTGGAATAGTATGTACTCGTTGAAATAAACGTAACGATATGAGTTTCACCTTGCTACTCCGTCTGATTCGCGAGATACGGGCTCTGAAATCTATAAAAATTTGAATTTTTGAGCGATGTTTTCAACTTTGCTTTTGCGAAAACTCTCTTTGTGACTTTCATCGATACGCTCGACTCGATGTCCTTTATTGAAGGATACCACATTTTAAGCCGAGAAACAGGAAAAGAAATGTTGTTGTTTTGATTAGGGGGCGTTTGAAGCTCGAAATTGCGTAGGCAATGAATAAATCATAATTGTAGCATCTTAAGCTTTCTCCTGATGAAGAATTGCAAATAAAAAAAGAAAGGGATCGAAAGAGCAAACAGAGGGCGAACAAAATCTTCAATCAAACCTTCAGAGACAAAACTTTTAATCGACAAAAACGAATGATGAAAATTTAAAATTAGAACATGATCGAATTAAACATAAACGCAAAATAGCTTTACAACGGGAATAAAAAAAGCATAAACGTATGCAATGTGTTGCAGAATTTTAATTTCCACCCTCAGCTTCAAACACAGAACATGTCCATTTGGATTTTGAGCTTTCCAGCTCTAAGAATGTTCATAGAAAAATTTTCTCACATGACAATTTGAAATTTGGGATAGCAGATTTCATTCTTTTTTGTATTTTTATTTTAAATTATTATCTATGATCACAAAAGTAAAACAAAAAAAAATATTAAAAAATGAAATGAAATTCTAAACTTAACTGAATAAGTGGGAATCGGTTTCCTAAATTAAGCTGTTAGGTTAAAAAGATGCAAAAGGTTAATGTTTGATTTGGTAAGATTAACATCTGCTATGAAGCAAGATGAGAGTTAATTTTGGAATTAAAGTGCAATTTTGAATCATAGCCAGATGACAAGGACGATGCGAGAGCTTACTAAATTCTTCAAAGGACAGACACTCAGTTGTTTCCCTCTCCTTTTTTTTTTAAAAAAAAATCCATTCATGTGTATAACTCAAAATCTCAG
>JAPMOQ010061158.1:993747-1030656 GCA_026543055.1 Argiope trifasciata
AAAAAAAAAAAAAAAAAGACTTAGTTTTTTAAGAATTGCACAGTTGATAGTTTCCATCAATTGAGAGAAGATATGTTGATTTTTAACTGTTATTCTGTATCTGAACTTCATCAAAGTTATAGAAATTTCTCTTTATTTTTTAAAAATTAAATATGCTAAGAGCATTGCTAACATTTGCATAAAAATTAAAGTACTATCAGTTTTTTTACTTCATCTTATAACTTTCTCTTTGTAATATTACAGCTTAGATTCTTTTGCTTTCTTGAATTAGTTCAAGTTTTCCTTTTCTATGTTTGGATTTACATCCTTAAAGGTTTTGTTTGAGTCTTTTCTCGAGTCCTTCTGTATTAAAAATTCATTTTCTGCTGATATTTCTGTGAAGGAAGGATTTAAATTCTCTGTAAAATTAAAGATAAGATGTTATATTCTTAAGAATTTGTAAAGTTCTGTCACTTCAACTCCATTGATATTGGGTATTTTATTTGTTTAAACGAGCGGATTTTTATATAATTATTCATTTAGCATTACAGTGAGATGACATATTGATTCATCACCTTTAATATATATTAGTAGATATTTCAGATATTCAACATGTGTTGGAATTATCAATGCATTCTTCATTCATGTTAACTCTTGATATATTTGCAGTTATTGATGCTCATAGTGGATTGATATAATATTGGATTTTAAAAAAGAAAATGTTTAAATTTGAATTGGTTGAGTTAATTTTTATTAATTTATTTATTCAGTGCTTAAAATTGTTATGTCAGCTTTTTTTTTGTTTGAGAAGAAAAACAGTTTAAATAAGTGCATTACAGCAATAATATACTATCACATATCTATTATATAATTGACATATTTGAGTTTGATGTAATAGATATTTTTAAGCAATATATTATTATGAAAATTTATTAATTTCAACAAAATTTTATTGACATATTTAAATATTTATTGCTTTTATGACAAACACATGATTCGTTTGCACATAGTTTTCAAATTGGTTCTTACAAAATGCTCTGCAAACAACTGTTGAACAAAGATATTGAATTATTAAACAATGATCATTTTTGAGTTTGTGGTTGCCTTTTTTTCAAAGTTGACTGCAATTTGTTTTGTATAGCATTACATTTAGACTATTTGGTTCATTTAAAAAAAAATATGAATTTGAACTAATTAAATATAAAATATTATTTTTTCTTTGCACTTTTCAAAGGATCACTAGAGTAGAGTTACAAATTGTAGGAAACCAATCTCTTAGATCAGAATCACATATGAAAAAACTCTTTGGAAATCTCAAAAGATCAGTAGTTTTAATAAAAAAGTTTTAAATGATAGGAAAATGCTACAGACAGTAATTACATTATATTTTAACTGTGATTTTTTGGAAGGATAAGAAAATTATTAAATCTGGGTTTTTTTTAAAATTTAAAATTTTTTTTAAATAAATTTTATGGTTAACTGTTTTGATTCAAACTTGTTTTGGATGCCATTTAGTCTTGCCATAATTAGTTATCATTCGCTTTATTTTATCAAAAACCTTAGTCCTATGTCAATATATTAAAATGTACCTAAAAATATTCATTTAATGTGATAATTGGTTAATATCAGTTTTAAAGTAGAGAATCAATCAATCCATAGTCGAAACCATAATTAATGACTAGCTTTCATTGAATTTCTTGCTGTACTTCCAAGGAAACATCTGGGAATGATTTTTCCATGGGATGAGGTTTACATTCTTTTGTATAGAGTAGTACTCAACCTAATTGGAGCCTAGTTCAAAAACTTTTTTGCCTCCCCCCCCCCCTTCTGCTTCACTAATTCGGTAATGAAGAAGGTTTTATAGTGGTATTTAAATTTTTCTCTTCATTATAGATATAATAAGAAACTCTAGAATCTAGAATAGCTATAAAGCCGCCCCCTTCCAATGGTCAGACGACATATTGTTCTGTACAAATTTAAAACAAACTTTCTATTCAATTTGAAGGGCCCATGGGCCTGACTATGGCATATACCTCTGCCATAGTCAGGCTCTGTCTGTACTGAAAGTTGAATTAAAAGGACAGCCATATTGTCAAGTTCGGTTTGAAATCTCTTGATTAGATATAAGCCACTGCTACCTATGATTGAATTATGAAAGTAAAATGAAATGGAGGAGAGGGAGGGAGATTGATTTGAGTTTTCAAGTTGAAAATCTTTTCAAACATAGAAATATTCATAATATGAGTCAATTCAGTATTGTGATGTCATTGAAAAATTTGCAATGTTTTGTAAATGTTTAATATTTAATCTTTTTGTGTGTGTGTGTGTAAAAAACGATTAACTTTTTGTAAGTAAGACCAAGCATTAATTGCTGATCCCTCAAATGGAAAAAAAATGCATTAAAGATAATCTTCCAATGAATGTTGGAATGATATTTTGAAATGTGTGGCATAACATTGTTCGAATAATTTTGAAAAACTGTGTAAGTAATATATAAGTGCATTTTTATAGCTTAATTGTCTATAAACATAATTTTTGAAATTTACTTACTATTTTTTAAATAAATAATAGATGATATGAAGAAGAAATGAATTGTTGTATCTCTATTTTCAATCTCAGAAAAACACAGCTTATTTTATTTGATTTGGCTATTGTTATCTATTGGCTAATGTTATTAAAATTCGTAAATTCTTAAGTGACTACATTAAGTGGCAGTATTACTTAATGAGTTTAATTTTTTTGAAATTCAGTATCATTTATATTACTGGCTAATTAAAATGAATTTCATTTAAATAATGTCTTATTATTTCCAGCCCTGTATTTGAAGATAGCATGGAACGAAAGAGCATTAGTTCTACTATTTCTGACATGGGTAGCCCCAGAGAAGACTATGGTAGTTTAGAAAGTTTTTCAAACAGTGATCAAACAGAAATGACAGCATCAACTAGTTCTCAGTTGATGTCAACCGATTTTAATGATTTGGAGAATTTTGAACCACCTTCCGAGGAAAATAAACTAGATACACAGTCAGAGGAACCTAAGAAGGTTTCTGCAGATAGCAATAATGGAGATTTACAAAGCCAGACAGATTCTGGCATTGGACCAGAAGAAGTTGTGGCAGCTCTTGAGAAAATGATTTGTGGCCTTAATGATATTAATGATTCTAAAGAAGGTAATTTTTATTTAAAATATATATTCATGAAATGCTATATGAATACAAAATCTTTTCCTGATTATGAAGCCATACTGCACAGAAGCTACTGTGCTCTTATTTGTCATAAGCACTGCCATGATGTTTGCGACTTGATCTTAGTAAATCAGAAAGTACAATAAGTAGTAAAAGCCCCTTAGGTTGTGAGTTCAAACCACACTGGCCAAAGACTTTGTGTGCGTGGTGATTGGTGCACATATAAATTTGTCATGGTCCTCCATGTCAAGAATAATACCACTGGGAGTACTGGTTCAGAGAAGATCATTCTCTGATTCAGGTCTAAATTACGGTGTGTAGAATGAATGAAGTCCTTCCTCTAAAAAGTATTCTGACTTATGAAATAGATTAGTCATACTCTTGGTCCTAGCTGTCTTTACTGAAAAAACAAGAGATGCTCACTCTTTGACAGATAAATGTCAGCGGATTTGTAAAGTGCCATAAGTTAAAACAACATACATGTAGTAAAAGCAGAATACTGTCTTAGTAAATTTCAACGTGTCCACTCATTATAACTTGAAAATAATGTCAAGACAATATTCTACTTTTTTGTACGGTTAAACACTCACATTATGAATTGTTTAACTTTTAGTTGTTAACTCAGCTGAAATTATTCTTATTTTCAAATGTTTCAAAAATAAATTCTTTCCTTGATATAACTCTTAAAGGGGTAAAAGCATGAGAAAAAGATATGGACACCATGTCAATGGTAACTGATTTGCCATGCTAACTACTTTCAACTTATGTGTCAAATAATTTTTTTCTAGGGAGTGAGGAATTTCTGAATTTCATCAATGGGAGAATGTTTTATTGTCTTTACGCCTGCGACACATTTATAAAAATTTTAAAAACTCTATTGTTAAATTTTATAACTAAAATGTTAAAAACTCTGGGAATTAATTTTGCATCATGGAACATTAAAATTTGTTTCACTTTTCCTCTCACTGATTCTATTTTATTAAAAATTAATTTTTTATTCACTTTATGTATTATAGGATTCATTTGCCTATCTGTTGGATGATTTAAAAAAAATGTTTAAGAATAAAATATGCAATGTTATAAATTTTAAATTACTAATTTCAATGTAGTTAAAAGAAGACTTTTCTCACATCCTTTAGTTAACCGCATAAAGTATATGAACAAAATTCATATTTGATTATTTGTCTTTTTCTATCATTTTAAAATTTGGATATTAGTAAAATTTCGATAGGTGAATAAAATTTTAGAAACTTGGGAATAGCATTTATGTTACTGAATTCAATTCTTTATGCATGCCCTCTAAATTAACTTTTTAATATACCATAGAACTTTTTTCAGGATTAGATTTATATATACATGTCTGAGAGAAAAAACACTATTCTGTTCTGTTTTAAATCTGTTACTCAATAAAGTACAGATTTGTAATTTTTTGTGGTATATTAGCCAAAATACAAAAATTATTTGCAGCAAATGTATTAGATAAATGCTTGTTTTGCAGTTGATTTTAATTGTCATTTGTCTGAATATTTATTGTCCTTTTATAGAAGGAAAAATAACATATATATATATATATATATATATAAAAAACCCTTAGTAATTTAAGTAAAATTTTCCTTTTTCAATTGTAAAAACATTTCTCAAAATTTATATTCATGAAAATTGTTCTTAAAAAAAGATTTAATTTCATAGATTTTAAAATTAATTTAATTGTGCAATTTACACTTAACATGGGAATAAAAGGATTTTGATGGTTTTTATAGGCCTTTTTATGCTATTTTATTTACTTATTTTTTATTCATTAAATTTTCTGTTTTAATTTTAAATGTATTTTATTTAAGTTGCTATGAAATATTTGTTGAAATTGAAATGGCTGGACTATAGAAGGACTTTATTTTTAGTAAAAAAAAAAAAAAAAAAAAAAAATTATAATACTGTGTTCGAAGAACTGATTTTATATTTGCATTTCAATTAACATGGTTATTCTATTTAGAAAAAGGAATGAAGTGCTTGATTTTACATACCTTTCAGTTCAGTTTGGAAGTAATTTGAGATTTGTGCTAGCTATTTGGCTGCTTTATCTTGATGTATCTAAAATCATAGCAAAGGATTTACACACACACATGCTGAATGTTTTGCAAATTGTAACAAAAATTTATTTTTAAAGAGCAATACATAATCATAATAAAATTTTTGTTTGTTGATTTTTATTTTAAAGTTGATCTAAAATATTTTCTTGTGCATTCCTAATAACAATTTAAAAATGCACATGAGAGGAAATTTGACATAGAAATTCAGTTAAACTATGCAGTATTTACTTTTATCTAGAAAAATGTAAGACTGCATGAAAGAAATAGGTTTTATTTGAAACTATGTATATTTCAAGCCCTCTCTTTGATGATGTTTTTTTTCTTCTATTTTCTAATTAAATTAATAATTGACTGTTTCTGAAGTATTGCTTATTTTCAATGTAAAAAAATGCTTATTGTTGTGATTTTGATGACATTTTTCATTTTCTTAGATTCGAAATCTAATGATGACAATGTTTCTGAAGCTCTTGAAAAAACAGATGATAATACTAATTCTCAACCTGCTAGCAATAATGATTTTACTTCAGATGAACATTGTTCTAAAAATGAAAATGAAAAGAGATCAGAAATGCATTTGGATCTCTCTCAAAACCTTAATGAAGGTAAAATTTTCTTGCATAATTTATATGAAAAGTTACTTCTAGAAAAGATTTCCAAAAAAGCTTTAGAATTTGGACAAGTTTTTGATTTTTCTTAATTAATTTGTTTTGTAGGTTATGAATAAATTGAAAGTGTTCTGCAATTGAAATAGTAATAATAATAAAACTGAGATTCTATAATTAGTGTAATTCATGAATAATAATAATTTCATATTGAATTCATAATTTTTTATTGAAAAAATAATTATTTCATTAAACATTTTTCATGTTTGTTAAATTGGCATTTTTCATTAATTTTTAATTTACTTTCTTATATGCTGTTGATTTAAAGTGTTATACATTTTTGTTCAATGGTAATTAATTTTTTCAGAACTATTTTTCTAATCTTATCATTTAATCTATCATTTAATAGCACTAGTGATTTTAACATTTTCTTTTTCAGTTCATGAATAAACAGGCATTTATGAATTTTATTTACTGCTGTCACAATCTTGTGATCATTTATCAATTTTTGAAGTGATTATTTCTTTCTGTGTGTACTGTTAAACATTAATATTATTAAAATGATTTTACAATTGTATTCTGAAACTAAAAGTTTTATATTTCTATGTATATTTTTTTTCAAATGAAATGGAAATTAGATGTAACCAAAATATCTACTGGAACTGAAAAGACATCACAGAATAGATAGAATTTAATGAGAATAAATTATTGCAAAACCTTCTAGTAAAACTTAAATTTGAATTAAAATGTACTAAAGTGTTTTAGGAATTTTAATAAATTTTAAATTAATGAAATAAGTTAAATTTTTTTTCTGCAATTAGTTCAATAAATAATAGTAAAAAAAACCCCCATAAAATTTAAGTATTTAATAAATGAGAATTTTTTGTGTTTGGGTATCTTTTCTATTTCAGATTTACTTTATTTGTGAACATTATATAATATGTATTGGCTAAATTTTACATTCTCTTATATATTTTTTTTATTGTTAGGAGTGGTTACAATTGTTTGATGCATGTATTGATTTTTTTAGTGTTCTGAATGCTTAATTTTTTGCTATACTTTTCTTTATAATTTGAATGCATGTTCTGTATCTTCCTGCATAATGGCTGAAACAATTTTACATGATTTTGCTGTACTATACTTAATTATTTATTTCAGTTTTTCTATTCTTTTTTTTTTCTTTTTTTAATTATTGTTTATTTTTTAATAATCGTTATTTTGTTTTTAATCAAGAATTTATATGTGAAACAGTTTATATTGGCTGCCATATTAGAACTTTTACATCTAAGTTTGATTAATTTTTAGTATGTATTTTAAACTACAGCATACTGTGTGTCAAATTATATTGACATTCTTTAGAATTCTTGTGAACCAAGTTTATGTATTTTTAAGGACAAGTGATATTACTTGTGACATATAAAGATCTGTTCTCTTTATAATTGAAATAAAATATGCAATATTAATTCATATTTATATAGATTTTACTTCGGTTTTAGGTATGGAAAAATCCCCTGTTCTTCCTGATGCTCCTGATATAAATATCAGTTCTTACAGTCCTGGTGGAAGTAGTTCAACAACACCTACTACTTCCAATAGAGATCCTGAAAGTTTTCCTTCTACTCCTGGAGATTCTCCACCCCCTTCACCTAGGGATAAAATTTCAAATCTATTCTTTGTTGAAGGAACACCTGAATCACTTGCTCATGCTCATAATTTGAGCTTTCCAGATGACAGCTCTCAAATTGCCAGTAAAATTTCAAGGAGAGAAAGAAGTTGTGGTGTTTATTCTGTTGATTTAAGTATGATAATCTTTTATCGATGAAATCTGTTTATTTAATTATTTTTTTTTTACCAAAAGCTAAATATGTGGTTAAAATTCTTTCATCTAAGTCATTAATTTATTATATTATAATTAGTTTTACTTTATCATAATTTACTGCATTAAAGCTTGCATACTTAAACAATGTTTGCTATAAGTGTAATTCCAATTGTGCATACAAATACTAATATTCTATAGTTTGATTAATATCATTTTTAATTTGGAATGTAACTATTATATGATTAAGAATTTAAGAGTAACAGAATTTTTATACCAAAACATGGACAATTACAACTATATTTGATTTTATTTTGTAGTAAATCCTAAATGTTTTATATTTATTGCTATGTATTTTATAATCAATATTCAACACATCTGATTTATAGTGTTTCCTGTTTAACACCTTCAGTTTGTTATTTTTTAATAAATATTTCTCATTTTAAGTATAATTTTGGGGAAATAAACCTGTAATTGTTGGAAAAAATAGCTCATTATGAAAATAAAAAAGATATTTTGACTTCTTTTAAAAAAATTTAATAATAAAAGTATATGTTTAAATCTTGTTAAAAAATATTTTTTCATTATGGTGACAGGTGGATTATACGGACAGGTGAGCTGTCAAAATTGAATGCTGTTGGATTTGAATTTGTAGTTAATGCATGATTTACATGAACTTTCAATCTATTATAAGCTATTAAGTGTCAAATTTTAGTTTAAAAGAATGCATGAAAATTAGAAATTATGTGTTTTACTTAAAATGCTCATAAAATAAAATATTATAAAGAACCTGAATTTAACTTGCAGGTCAAATGCGATCCTTGCGCCTTTTTTATAGCAATAAAGAATGCACTTGTGGTCAACTAGTCATAGCTAGTCGGGAAAGTCAGTACAAAATTCTTCATTTTCATCATGGTGGACTTGATAAATTGGCGAATGTTTTTGAAGAATATGATTTTCTTGCAAAATCAAAAAATAAAGTAAGAGTGCTTGTCATTCATTCCTGATATAAAATTTAGAATTTAATATTTCACTTTCATTGCTAAATGGATTGCATTTTTATTCTTTCCATATGACTTTTTCTAACTAGTCAATATGTATTTCTTTACTCCTAAGAGTTTTCAACTGGCATTATTTTCCTTTTAGTTAAATTTTGAAATCAAAGTGTCCTTATTTCGATTTAAAAAAAAAAATTTCCCATTGATTATTTTTGAGACAGATTAAAAATAAATAAATCTAAACAATCTGCGTTTTTTGATATTTAATTGTATTTTAAAAATAGCTTAATATTTATGTATGTATTTTTTTTATTAAATCTTTTTTTTCCAATTTTTTTCATAATGTTTTAAAAAAATATTTTAATTATGAAATTTTATTTTAGTTACCTTCATCTCTTATTATAAGCATAATTTAAAAGAGTTTTGTTGTTGTAAGTTGTTTTAAATTAATTAATGGATTAATGACTGAATGATAAAAACTATAAAAAAAATCTTTATTTATAGTTGTCTCTTAAAAAATTTAAAAAACATTGAAGAAAACTGTTCATATCATAAATGATTCAAGTAAGTTTTTTGGGGCACCTAAATTATTTTTAATTTATGCATCTTGTATTTGTTTTCATTTGAAGAGTTGTTATTATATTTAAATTCTAATATTAATATATGATTTCTTATTTTACTATTTTTTCTTTTTTAATTTGAATTAAGATTGATAAACTGCATTAATAGGAGGATGCTGTAGAAAAAAATGCTGTCGAAAGACACATTACTACAATAGTTATTTTTATTATTTCCAATTTAAGTCATAATTAAGCACATGCCAGAATGTGGTGGTAATTTAGATGATACATAGCCCCATGAAATAATTTAATTCTAAATATTTATAGCTTAAATGTTTAGAATTAGTAACTATAAACATAACCCCTTTCTGTTTCTGCAAGTATTTAGAAAGAAGTAATTATTTTTACTACTTTCAATTCATCATAAATGAAGCAAGTGGTAGAAAGCAATGGTATATTAGATGGTGCATAGAACCCATGAAATAATTTAATTTTAAATATTTTTGTTGGTATCTTTTTTTTTTTTAGTCCTAGAATTTAGATCATTATTAGTGCCACTCTATTATTACATTAACTGGCAGTAAAGTAAGAATTTATCTTATTAATTCCTCATATTAACTTATGAAAAAAGGTGGCTTGTTTATATTTTATAACTATGTAATTTTTGCCAAATTTAAATGCCTTTATCTTTTAGGTTAATGACAGCTGTCCTTACAGACAGTTTTCTGTTTGTCGTCCTGAAGTTTCTGCTGCTGAATGCCACCCTGAAGAAGGCATATATAGCACAGTTGATGAGCAGAGATGGCGAAGTTTCATGAGTGAGGATGGTGTTGTTGAAGATGAGCTGCAATTAAGAAAAGTATGCCATACTTTAAAATTGAATTTTATCATCATTCATAATTTTTGTCTAATGTCGTGAAAGTCAGGTTTGCAAAATTGTAATAGAGTAAAGTTATTGTGGTTTAGCTATAAAAATAAATGCTTTTATTATTATATTTCAATAATATTCTAATAATTTTCTTTTTCAAATTTCATATTAAAATCTTTTATTATATATTATTGCCCTGCCCTATTTATTATATATTATTTTATTAATCTTTTATTCATATTAAAATCTTAATTATTAAATTAGTTTAGATAAATGATATATAAAGCATTGATCTTAGTACATAATTTTGTATTAATTTTTGCTTCAGGAAATTTTTTTTGGTGGATTGGATCCCAAACTCCATAAAGAAGTTTGGCCATTTTTACTTCACTATTACAGTTTTCATTCTACCTTTGATGAAAGAGAACAAATTAGAAATGATAAATATATTGAATATCAAGCTATCAGACGTAAGAGGTAAGTGTTTTTATTGATACTTTTATTAAATACTTTCGTCTACTCATGGAAAAGTTGCCATAGCCTTCAAGGAGGTTGGCTTCTGCCTGTTTGTTCATGGGAGGTATTTTATTTTTCCCTTCTACAACCCAAAGGAAAATCCAATAGAGGCATTTTCCTATCTGTCACCTGGGAATTTGCCATTCTAGGGTTACAGGCTCCCCTGATGTAATATCTGTTGTTAAAATTGCCTCAAATTACACTTGTGAGCTAGTGGCTATTAAGGAGGATTTGAAACTCTATTACTCCGAAGTGATCCAAAATTCTAATGAATTTTTATTTTTATTATTCTTGGACTCCTATTTTGCCCTTCAGACCATTTTAAGTGGCAACTCCCAACTCACCCAAGATATCATCCTGATCTTAAACAAAATAACCATGATCCAAAGGACCTCCATTCTTCATTGGATACTGGTGCACATCAACATTGTTGGCAATGAGAAAGCTGATATCCTTGCCAAGGAGTCCCAAAATTACCTTCAATTCTCCAGCAGCCCTGACCCTCACTGATGCAATAGCCAATTGCAGACTACTTCATGCTTCTTCTCAGAAGCATTCCATCCCTGCCCTAAGCTGTAACCATGCTATCTCCACAACTATAGCCAGATTAAGAATTAAATACGTCAAGGGTATGAAAATATCTCCTGAGGGCCATTGAAGCTACAGGAATTATCTGCACTACACAGACACTGAACTCTCATCCAACCATATCCTTAATTGCTTTGTTACTAATTGGTGGAGGTCTGTAGAATCTATCTTGATCCCTTACATCAACTTCTCTATTCCACAGAAGTTATAGATGTGGCCAAAGCTGTTTTGAACACTTTTGGATCAGTTTGATCCTACTGTACTACTTTTACTGGATAAGACAACAAAACAACAATAAAATGCTTTACCAACTCAAATTAATTTATATAAAGATTATGCTGAAAATTATCTGAAAAGAGTCATCATGTGAAGATATTTTTATAAGAATGGTTACCTTTTTTCTAATATAATCTTTAATACTGAATGCTTTGAAATGTATGTTTTATATCTTCCCTTCTATATTTAATTATGATTAAATTGAACCTATTTGATATATCCAAATAAATATGGAATTTTTGTTTCTAGAAATCGTTTTCTGAGTGATAGGACTTAAGATTTTGCGAAAAGATAATTAAATATTCCTGGAAAAACTTAAAATGACCTTTTCCACCGCCAAAAATGTATATTGTGTAAAAAAGACACAAAAAATGTATGTCATAAATTTCTCCAAACAGAATTTGTACAAGAATCCAGTTTTTATTCTAAGAAGGCTATTAGTGAAATTAACATATACTGTGTAAAGTGTGTGAGGTGAGTGTGCATTACTAATTTTATTTTTCTAATTGCTATTGTGATGACTTTAGTGTATTATTAAAGGTTAGTGACATTTAGTGTATAATATGACTCATTTCCATCGGTAATCAGAACTTTAACAAAAGAAAATAGTTTCCAGGGGATAGCATCATAACTTCATTCCTTCTTGATTATTCTCTTTTAAAAGTGCAACAAATGCTTCAATGTTTCATTTCAATGACATTTTTTAAGGCAGATGCCAGGAGTAGCTATAGCTTTCCCAATAAATACACCACTGAGCAAAATAGAACTATTAATCTGTTCATGTATTGCATGTCAACCATGTTTAATATAATCATGAGTAAAATAACCACACCATCAGAAAAATTTATTTAACCATCTCCTCCTCACATTCATTTGATCGCTAATGCTACATATTTACAACTTTTGCTGGTAAAAAGTTTAATTAGTGCATGTTTAATGTTTTTAGAGGAAATAATGATATGATATTGCTTATTCTGTGCTAGTTATTGCTGCTTTTATTTTTCTGAATAATAAATTGTCACTAAGCATTTTATTCTAGCTTTCTACTGATATATTTATGCATTTGTTTACTAAAGTAATTTCAAAATTGTACTACTTAGAATAATGCTTCTAGAATCATTCTATTATTTTCATTTTTGTATAGTAATATAATGACCATTCTGTACATATATTGAATATGTGTGTGTTTTAAAATTTTTCTTTTGGATATCACTTTGTAGGGATCAAATGACCCCAGCTGAACAAGACATATTTTGGCGCAACATTCAATGTACTGTAGAAAAAGATGTTGTCCGGACTGATAGAACTCATCCTTTTTTTGCTGGTGAGGATAATCCAAATATAGAGGTTATGAAGTAAGTTAATTAATTATTCATAAGCTTTATTTACTGGTGCCAAAAAATTTTCATAAATGTGTTTAAAGACATTCTAAATATTGATTTGTAATTTTGATAAAAAATAATTCCTATGATATTTTTGGAGGTAAATGTTTTAGCCTTATGATGATTGTAGCATTAAGCAAAACATATGTAATTAATAGTAATTCTGATTTCCTTAGGCAAAGCATTTTAATCTATCATTTATTGCTGAAATTAGTTATAAAAGTATATGTATTGTAACTGATTAGGTAGCCAATTGGCTTAGAGGTTAACAAGTTTGTGTCTAGTAATAAAAAATTAAGATAAAGTTAATACAACTTAAAAAAAAGATAATGTCAATGATAAATTTTATTTATTGGAACACTTTTATATAATTAATACAAGTTAAAAACCAAATTTATATTAGACATAAGCAATACTTGTTTTTTTTTTTTGATCAGTTTCGTTGTTCATTTTTTTTTTCTCTGTGAAAAGTATGATACAAAAATATCACCAGTTTTTACACATTTACTTTAAGTTATATTATTGTTTTAATGATATTCCAATAGTATAATAATATTTTGTTTTTAATTTTGTAAAATGTTAAAAAATAATTTCTATAATTATTTCATCTATATAGAAATGAATTAAAATGGAACATTACTTGTATTTGTATAATAAATTATTAATTTCATTAGGTGTATATCAATCTTTACACTTTAATTTTATTTTCACATCTTAATATGATTTGATAACTAATAAATACACTTTTTAATGTTCACTTTATGTTCTCCACTGATTTTCAGTCTTTTGTACCAATTTTTGTACTTCTACTTCTTTTTTTTTTTTTTGTGCCAGAAATCAAGCAATTTGCCAAATATATAATTATACTAATACTGTTGATATAAGTGAATCCTTCAGTTGTCAAAAAGAGCTAGTAAAGTGTATTAATTGATTGAAAAATATAATGAAGCTGTAAAGAGTGATAATATATTGTTTAGATTTCTGAATTTCCCTAATTTATAAATTTATATTGGCATCATTTATGCATTGAAATATTTTTTTTCCCATTGTTGAGTTTCATATTATTTTAATGATTTCATAAATACATTTATTTATTTGTTTCTAGAAACATTTTACTTAATTATGGCTTTTATAATCCCAAAATTGGATATACACAAGGAATGTCAGATCTGTTAGCTCCAATTCTTGCTGCTGTTCAGGATGAATCAGAGGCATTTTGGTGTTTTGTTGGCCTTATGCAAAGAACAATTTTTGTAACATGTCCCAAAGATTTTGACATGGACGTAAATCTGGTAAGAAATAAATGTAGTTATTAATTATAAATTTTTTGATTGTATTATAAATTTAATTGAAAATTTAAAAATTATACTGTCTTATTCTCGGTGTATTTTTTGTTGTTTCAGAGTTATTTGAGAGAATTATTCAGAGTGATGAATTCAAGGTTTTATAATCACTTGGTTGTTGCTGATGCACTTGATCTTTTGTTTGTTCATCGATGGATATTGTTGTGTTTCAAAAGAGAATTTCCTGAGGCTGAAGCAATGAGAATGTGGGAAGCTTGCTGGGCACACTATCAAACAGATTATTTTCATCTTTTTATTTGTAGTGCCATTGTTTCTATTTATGGTGATGATGTCATATCGCAGTCTTTGAGAGCGGATGAAATGATGGTTCATTTTAGTAGTTTAGCCATGCATATGAGTGGAGATCTAGTTTTGAGGAAAGTAAGTAGATTTTTTAAATTACATCTGAATTAAAAGTATCAGTGTCTTTTTCAGAAGCCCAACGAATTAGATGCTTATATAATGTTTGATTTCTATAAATAATATTATTTCTATGATATTTGGATTATGGATATTTTATTATTTTTTTTCGTAATTTTATTTAAACAAACAATTTTCTCATACATTTACAAGATGCCGCTGTTAGCTACATTTACCATTGTTAAAACTCTTTGCTGAATCTTCAAAACTTAATTATGAACTATATATTTGTATTATAATGTTGGTAAAAATAAAGTCAATTTTTTCAACCATTTAAAAATATTATTTGCAAATTCATTTCTGTTCATTTTTTTACCCCAATTTTCATAAATTTTTAAAGGCATTGCTGAGTACATAGTTCTAAAATACTTTTCCATGTTTTAGCTGTTGCACTTATATGTTGGCCATACTATCAGGATATTATGTACATTTTTTATTTGCATGTTATTTTGGCTGTTTAGTTAACAATGATTTAAAAAACAAAATACAACTTTGTGAATTAGCATTATCATGCTAAAATATTTAAGACTCGAGGTTTAAATTTTCTTTTTATTTCTTTGTTCTTTATAATATAATACTCTTTCTCATTCCTGTATTACTACCTACATATGACATATTTCCTTTTCAATCAATATATTAAAAAAAAAACTTTTTAGAATTATATTATTTGCAGAAAAATATACATAATTATTTAACAACTTAATTGATGAAAAGAAGGAATTCAAAATGCAGTTTAGTTATAATTTTAATTACTTAAATTGTTGATTATTTAAAAAATAATACTTTTTATTTATTTATTTATTTTTTTGCTGTGAAAATTTTTTGAAGGCATTATTCTTTTCTCTTGGTTTCTGTTCTTTAAGTTAATCAAAAACATATTTGATTGGCAAATAATTTTTTGCTAAGGTAATTATAGTTGATTCATCATATTTTCAAATTGATGTAGCTATTATTATAAAGTCAAAATAAATATTCAAACATGTTTTTTATAATTTTTTTTATAATATTCAGTATTAAATTAGCTTGTAGTTTAGGAATTTTTAAGTATCCATTAAAATTGTATTATGAAATAAAGCATCTTTATTATCAATCATTGAAATTTTTATAGGCCAGAGGTCTGCTTCATCAATTTCGTTTGCTTCCAAGAATACCGTGTACATTATCCAAGTTGTGTGAATTATGTGGTCCTGGTATGTGGGATAGTGGGCATGTCCCTGTCATTGACTGTTCAGGAGATCATGGTGATCATTCTTGTCCTTATGGGGGTCAAGATCCTTCCCTCAGAGTATTATAAAGCTTTCTGTTCTAGAACTTGACAAAGTTAAAAAATGAAATTTCATGAAAATTAAGTATTGAATACTTCGAGAATGAAAAAGTGTAAATATTTTGACATATGGATTTCATGTAATGTAACTTTCTATATTGATGTTTATGACTGGGATGCATTTCTGAGAAATTGATCTTTGATTTTATTCAGTATGATGCTATTAAAAATTAATGAAAGTGGGTCATTTTTTGAGTGTATGTGGTTTATTCCATCTATAGAATTTTAGTATATGTACTTTATTTGTATAAATAATATATTTTATGTGTGTAACTGTCTTTTAATACTATGAATCTGATATGGAAATGGAAAATAAAAAAAAGAGCTGAATGAATGAAGTTTGTTTTTAATAGTAAGATTATGCCAGAGTTTATGTGAAACATTTTTCAAAATGTGTATGCCTGTGTTTTGAAATATGTAATACTCTAACAAATCTTATTTATTTTGAAAATTTTGGTATAGATATTATGAGGTTTTAAAAGTGCCAAGATTTCATTTTTAGCTTCATTAAAAATTAGTCATATATAATTAGTAATATAATTCAGATTTTACTTTAATAAATGTTGATTCGATGGATTTTGTTGTTCAATAATAATTTTAATGTTACTATATTTTAAAATTTACACGCATATGCATATATATTAATGTATTTTATGAATATTGAGTTAATACAAGTATTAAATTTTATTTTTTGTTGATTATAAAGAAATACATAAATATATATTTACACACTTTTAATATATTCATGGACATTATATTTAAAAATATAAAAGTGTTTGTCTTTCATTTATTTTCATACTACTATGAATGTAGTATAAAGCAATTGTATGTATTTTATTCTATTCCATCGTTAATAAGATACTGCAAATTTATATATTATGTTTATGTATCTTTCTTTTAACTTAAGTTGTTCTAGCTGATAATTCTATGCAATGCATTTTAAAGGTCAGGTTTCAAAATTCTGATTTCTTTTTAGATCTGTTGTGCTTTTTTATTAGTCGATTGCAAATATATTTTGCAAAACTGTAGAAGTTTTATTTATTATTTATTTTGCATGTGGACTTCTAGTCAATTCTGATATTCTGCATTTAATATGGTGACTTACTTTTATTATAATTTATTTATCATTGTAAATTTTATTGCTTATTGATTACAATTGTCAAATCTGTAGCTCTGTCCATAATTCATTATAATTAAAATGAATAAATTATTATTTTTTAATATAGTATTTACTTTATCCCATCGATTTTGTTCAACTTAAATTTTTTTTTTTTTTTGAATCTGTATTTTCATCTGTATTTGTCAAGCTAAAGTAAATTTCAAAAGGATTTGAAAATTGTTTTGAAAGTCATTTTAAAAGAAAATAGAAGTACTTATCTAAAAATTTTGAATCCTCCTTGTTTTTATTTCACTCTGTCATATATATATATATATATATATATATATATATATAATATTTGCGTGAATAGAGGTATAGAATTTATATATTTCTTATAAACAATAACTTGTAAGCTTATTGAAGATATTTCATCAGAAGAGTGCATATTTGAATTATCATGAATATCTGGTCATTATAGTGCTTGAAAATAATTTCATATTTGATTAAAGATATCATCAATTAAACCAAATATACTAATATAGATAGATATACTTTATTAATTTATAAATGAATATCTGGTAACTTTAGTGCTTTAAGGAGAATCTTTTGTTCTCAACCAGATTTATTTAAGCAGAAAAAGACCAGTGTTAGTACAGAAACAAAGTCTAATACTGTCTCATTGTCTTGAACTTTAAAATAATTATACAGCCAAAATATTTATTGCATATTTTTATTAATACAATAAAAGAGACTTAAAAATTTCATTATCTCATACATTGTCTTGACCTTTAAGTTATTCATGCACATTTGAAACTGCTTATCTTTATTATCTAATAAAAATGATGCTTAACTTACTAATCATAAAGAAAAAAATATTTACAATTTCTAATGCTTCTGGATAATTTTGTTTATTACTTAAAAAGTGAGAATAATTTCTATGCTATTCTATACATGAGCTGTAATAAATACAAAGTACAAATTAGAGTAGAAAATATTTGATTATTAATATATTTAAAATTTATATTGAATAATGCTTAAAGTATGTAGATATATCACATTATATTTATATGCATCTTATTTGATTTATTTTCATATTTCAACGTAAACCTTTCTCTTGAACTTAAAATGGTGTTCAATACTGTGCTTATAGAAATATTTAAGACAGAAAACCAAAAATTAATTTCTATACTAGATTTAAATTATCTTTCATTCATTGCATCTTTCTGCATGGAATGCTCAATATTAATAAAAAGAAAAAGGAAAGTAATCTTAAGATTTTTTTTGTCCGTAGTTGTCCAGTCTGTAACATAAGTAATAATGTAAATATATATTGCTGGTAATTTATCAATATTTTTTGTGCTTTAACTGTCCAGCAATAGATTATTAGCAATAATATCTTGTAAATTCGAAACTATTTTGGAGTAGATACTTAAAACTGCCATATTACTATTGTACTTCAATAAATGTGTAGCCTTTATTGCTTATAAAATCATTTGGTCTGTATAATTTTTTTATGATTTCATGCATTTAAAAGATATGCAATTTTGTTATTAATATTTAGGAATACGGTTATTTTGGTATCTGTTTTAATTTATTGAGTGAAATATAGTTTATTCTATTTTTGTTAGATTATAAAATATTTTCTTTAACATTATGCAAGTCAATAAGTGTGATAATAATAAATATTCTTTATAAAGTGATTTTTTCCCCATTATTATGTGTGCTTATGGTGTGCATTTTTGTATAGATTTCTGTTTTTATATATTGAATTGAACCATTAAAAAAATTGTTTTAGAGTTTTTATATTTATTGTTTAAATTTAGCTATTTTATGAAAAACAATATTAATGGTTAATGCTTTTTAATGTTTAATACAATGTTAACTTAAAATATTTTAAGTGATATGCTAACATTTAAATTTATGATTGGATTTTCTGAAACTAAAAAATAATTTATTTTGATTTTACAAATACAATGTATAGATTAAATATATTTTGTTTACTGTGTAATTTGAAATATTATGTTTAATAGTTATTTATTATTAAATTTATTTTAAAAACTTAGAAATGTAACTGGATAAGATATTCTAGTTTCCAACTATTTTATTAAAATCTGATCATTGAATTAATATCTTATAAAATAACTTAATTTTGATGTAATGTGATCTTTTTAGTACGCTTTTTTAAAATGCAATCTTTAAATTTAATTTTCTTTCTTTTTTGCTCTAGTAAAGAATTTAAACAACCTTAAGTATCATTTTGATTTTAAATGTCACATATATTTTTATTTTGAAATGAAATCTAAACTTAAAAAAAAATATTGTGTCTTGAATTAGGAATAAGTTGTACTTATCTTCTTAGGAATCTTATTGAAAATCTGATTTATGCTTAAAATATCTCATTTAATTAAAAAAAAAATCCTTATTATTTAGGCATTTTTAAATATCTTTTTCTTTTGATTTATTTAAGAAACTCTATTCATTACTATATTTGCTTTTAAATATGCTATTTTTTCATTTATTTTGTTTAAAGCAAAATAAATGGAAATTTAAAATTAAATCAATTTTCATGTAAGACATTATTTTCTCCTTTTTTTTCTTTATATTGAAGTAACTTATTTTATAGTTACAGTTATGTATAATCTATAGTTAAACTCTCTCTGAACATAGTTTTTTTACTGTGCATTTCAGCTCTCCTCTCAGCATTTAAAATTTAGCTTTCATTTCATTTTTAGCCATTTGATTCGGAAAATGCAAAAAAATATATTAAATTTACATAATGAAAAGGCCATACTCTCCTCTCTTTTTCATGTTTTCCCTCTCTTTTTTTCTTTATATTTTAAAAGCTGTTTATTTAGATCATTACTGCTTGTTAGAGATTGTTATTTTGTTTTGTTCAGCATTTATTGAGTACGTTGCTATTTCAAATGTATTTTAAGGAAACTTTTTATAAGAATGTGGAGTTATTTTGCCTTGAACTATTTTCATTGCTATTTATCTATGTATATGTTTAAAAGGCTTTTGCTTTTATTATCTTTATGCTACCAATTTTTTTATATATCATGATTCAGTTTGTCAAACAATGATTTATTAACCATATAAAAATGATCTCTTCATCTTTTTGGATACATTTCGTAAGCTGTAACTGTATGAATTATTGCTTTATTTTTATTACACACAAAGTGCTTTTAAATCTATTATAAATGTTTAGAAAAAAAAAATGTGCGTGAAGAAATGACTTATTTACTATTATATAATAAAAGGTCTATAATCTCCCCTCTTTTTTGTGTTTTCCCTTCTTCAATATATTTAGCTATTCTTAATTTTTTTTAAAGGAGACTACTTTATGTACATTATTAATGCTTAAAGATACTGTTTTAATTAATTTTCAGTGTGAATTTTTTTTTTATTTTTAAAATTCTACAGTTAAAAATTGAAAGTTAAAATTCAGATCATAAAGCTAGTTATTTAATAGATTAAAATAGTTATGTTTAATCAAGAAACATTATTACATCTTAATTTTTTACTATAATTTTTTTCATGGACATTAAATAAATTACTTATTTCAGAAGTACTATATTAAATTTTTACTGTATGAGATATTTTTTAAATTCTAATTATGGAGAGTTTTATGTCTTCCTTAAACTGTAAAATAAATTATGTTCTATATTTATGAAATACCGTATTTATTGTTTTTTTAATCTATTTTCAGTTTTTAATTTTTTGTTTTGGCACAAAATTTATCTATTGAAAGCACAATTTTATGTAGGAGGTATATATGATATTAAAGAAAATATTGATCTAGGATACATTATTCTTCACTGTATTAACTTTTAAATATATTAATTTCTTCGTTAATTTTGTTTTTAGGAAAAATGAATGGAAATTTAAAGTTAAAGCAATTTTTATGTAAGGCATTATCCTGCCTCCTTTTTCTTTATATTGCAGTAACTTATTGTGTAGTCACTCCTGTGTATGTACAGAAACATGAGGTGTTATGGTTTACTTGTTACTGTTTATTATATTTGTAACGAATCACTGTGATATTGTTTATATTTAGATAGACAATATTATTTATTGTATGGAAATAGAGCTGTTATAGAATTACTTTCTTAGAAGCTGGTATGTTAATCATTCCTGTCCAAGATCTCTGAACTTTAGTAGTCAAGTGTTGTCTTTAAAGTGTTCATTTGTCTAGTCAGAGTAACTTCATAAAAATATTTTATGTCTCAATAAAAATATATTTATATAAATCGATCATATCGTATATTCTGTGATTTTAGATATACAGCAATATATTGTAATAAATTGACTTCTCATTTATATTAATTATTGGTTGCATAAAAGTCTTTTTTTTTAAATTAATGACTTTGAAATATTTATATTATTAAACATTCTGCTTCCTTTTGCAGCAGCAATTTTTTCGGAATATTTATTTTAACATTATGTTTAATTGGAAATATGAAGATGCCAATTTTTGTATTTTAATGATGCTCAGGAAATGCACACTTTATAAATTTGTAATGTATATAATCATTTTAGTTTTTTCAAATTGATTAATAATTTTTACATTTGTAAGTGCATTCTTAAAGTGTGTCATTTATTATGTAAAAAAATTAATAAAATTTTGTTTTATTTTTCAGTTTTTTCTATATTTTTTGGATGAAGCAATTGCAGAAATATATGCATGTGATAAATTATTCTATAGCTGCGTCTTTAAAATTATCTTTCCCATTTTCACCTCATCACTAAAAAGATAAAACTTTATAGCTTTAACTTTGAGTCGCACATGCTTAATTTCACCAACTTTTGAGATCTAATTACCGGAACTTTCATTATCTGATATCGATCCGTTCAAATGATTAACACTGCTTGTTTAAGGAAAGCAAATTATTTTTATTTGGAAAATAATTCGTCACAAACAATTATCGGTACTGGAATTGTAGCTGGTCTTCAAGATCATCCCCAATAGAATGTTGGCACCTCATTCCTTTATCCCATCAATTAAAATTGTTTTTTCACATGTATTCCTAAGGAGTGCATTTTTTCCATTGTAATCTTTTGTCTATCAAAGTCAATCATTCCATGCCAAAACTTATCAATTAAAAAAACAGTCAAAATTATCATTTTATGTCATCATCCAATTCTTCCTTATTTCCATCGTATAATTTTTTAAAACCAGCCCTTCGTTTTGCAGTGGTTATATCGAATCGCTTATAAGTATCAAATATTGGGTTTTGAATATTATGCCGGAAAGAAAACTGATTTACGCTTTAATTCTAGTTAGTAAAATAATAATGATATATAATCAGTTATTTGGGAAGATATGTTTGAACTACAATTCATTCGAATTTTATTTCTGTTTGGACTGCTTTTATTCTTAGCTATTATTCACAATTTTTATTCAGCTTCAATATGTATTTGTGGGATTCAATATCTTTTGACACATTATTTCCATTTAAATGAGCACCACGGTGTACGAATTTAAAGGTATAATGTAAAGAAACCAAGTTATACATGTGAAAAGATAGTTATAATGATTTTTATAATAGTTTAAATAATTAAAATTTATATTAGATTTTGATCGTATAAATGCATCGATTTTATTAAATGACAGTATGAAAGAATGAAAAAAATCCTTTCATTTTAAAGACAAGCATATAAAAATTGCAAATTTATATTATGTTTTACAACATTAATAATTCACGAATTTGCAGCTATCAGAGATTTAACTTAATCTTCGAAAACGAAATTCATCTTTTCGAAGAAAATTTATTCAGATTCTGATGATGCTCTCTTTTCTGTGCTAATGATTTTTTGTCTGAATGATTATTTTAGCTTCTTTAGTATTTGTTTCAAATTTGTCTTGATAAAATAATTCGTTCTTCAGATGTTTGCTGATTAAACCTTACAGAAGCGAAGAAATTTCCGCTCCTATTATTGCAAAAGTGTCATTATTATTATTTGTTGAATAACAAGCAGATAAGAAATTAAAAAAATTTAAAAATATTTTTTTAAAAACGTCTGCTGGCTATTTCGAGTATGAAAATATCGAAGCAATATATCACTCATTTAGAACTGTAATAATTTTTGTAGTTATCCTACCATTCAAGAATTTCAATGTTAAATGACAGACGGAATGGGACTTTCTTCGTCCCTTGGTGGAGATATTTATTGTGTAGAATGATACCTTGACCTTCAGAATCAGTAACAAAATATCGACAGCTTTCTTTAGACCTGAATTTATTTATCCTAGAGATACATTAATTATGGCTTTTTCACCGAGTCTTTAAACGTGGCACTGGCATTTTAATGTTGATCTGCTGATCAGTTTTTCAGATTCTTTTCATGACTTACATGCTACGATTTGAATTTTAATTCTACATTGACAAATTAAAAAAGAATTTAGAAATTGCTTTTCATGTAGTGTATGGTTGAAAAACATTGGCGAAACATATTTTGGTGCAATGATCCATTCTCTTTGAATTTTGTAAAAAATTGTAAAGTATCTCTGTCTTTATTTGGTAGAATGGAGGATAAAAAGAATAACCATGATCTGTCTATCAGATTAAATCCAGATAGCACATTCTATTGCACAACATTATGCAATATTATATTATATAATTTAATATTTGACAATATTACGAATATTGTTTAATATCATAACACTATTAAACAATATATGTGTGCTACTAGGGAAGTTTTAATCGATGCTCTCATGTTTTTTCTGTTATGCAGAATTTGGTTCGAGAATATATTGAATGTTTTGCATTTTCCATATGGACCAGATCTTTCTCCTTCTGTTCTAATTTTGCTCTCTCGTTTGCAACTATAAGTAAGAAATTTCACTGATCAATGCCGTTTGGATTTGGATTTGTTTGGATTTTTTTGGCGCAAGAACCATATTTTGACTATGCTGCGCCAACCTTCTTCCAATGCCATTTGGAAGAAGGCAGAGGTGGTTCTAAAGAATTTATCAAAAAGACGGGTTCTAAGATTAATAAGCAAATCGCACCGTTGTATAAAACTCGTACAGGATTACTTCGAAAATGATCATATCAAGTTGAAGAATTGTTTTTATATTCTATGAGTAATATATGCATTCCCAATATTTTTTATTCGCATTCTAGTAATGAACGTTTGATAGAATACGTGTAACCATATACTGCTTTTAAAAAATATTTTAAATGTAGATAGATAAACGTTGCTGAGATAGACAAAATGGTATTTTTTTAAAAGTTTGTTTCATCAAATTTACTTAAATTATTCAAAATTGAGCTGTCTTTCAGTCTTAATCATTTTCCGCTCATTATTGATTGTTTATAGAATCATCCAACCATTTAAAAAGTGTGATTATGATCTGACGCACATAACGGAGAAAAATACCAAATATTCTATGATAAGCAATTTTCGTAAGAAAATTTAACTTTCTATTCCATCGCAAATGTTTTAATTTACCGATTAAAATATAACTTAAAAGTAGAATAAGAAAGTTGCATTTTTAATTGTAAGATTTCCGTATCAATTTTCGACTCTGATATCACTGTACTAATGATTACACATAAGCTGTTAAAAAAAACTTAAAATAGATGCCGGAATTTTATTCTTTTAAAAAATATAAATTAATAAACTTTCCGAAGTCGTTAAAATCTAAAAACAAATGGAATATCTGATTGCAAGTGAATAATTTCACCATAATGATCATGTAGTTTGGATTATTACGATGAGCTGATAAGTGTAGCAATGAAAAACTAAATTGTAAGCTATGAAATATAATGAAAATGAAATAAAAAGACTTTTCATATCAAATAGCATCAATAATTTTTCTTTTTTTTCTGCATATTAAATATGAAAATTGTGTTCTGGAATGGGCAATTTGCATATTTCGTAATCCTAGTAGCACACAAATATTGTATAATATTGTATGACATTGATCAATATTTGCAATATTGTTTAATATTATGGAATATTGTTTAATTTTACATAATATCGCACAATATTGTACAATATAGTGAACACAGACTGTTCTACTTGGAAACATGTCATTATTATGTGGAGATGGAATAAATATCACCAGTGGAAAGGTATTTTAATATGTAGTTACCTTTTATTGATAGGAACTCGCTAGAGCTGTGGGACATATGGTAGTGACTGCCACATGAGAAAGTGATCGTTTTTAACGAATGGTTATGTTACGCGACTACGAACCCAACATCGCAGGTTCGATTCCCACTCAATCCTATCCGCTACATCGGTGATCTCGAACGATGAACCTTCAAACAGCGGTCATGGTGCCACTTACCCGCAGCAAACGCAACCAACCCAAAATTAAAGCGTCAGACTAACTTGACACAGCAATCAAAATCACCAGACTCACTTGATGCAGCAACAACTCTCACAAACTCACTATAACACTTGCTACTATAAATCATTAGTCTCTCCGAAGACTCACTGTTGGGGGAGTATTGTAGTGGTATCTTAATAAACGAGTAGCAGAAGCTAGTGATTCCTTTTGTCAAATGGTTATGTTACACGACTACGAACCCATACATCGCAAGTTCAATTTCCACTCAATCCTAGGGGCAGAGGATGGCGTTACGTTAAGTTATGTAGCTTTTATTGAAGTCACATGAAATTAATTACAAATTAAACAGTGTTGCTTAAAGAGTGATTAAACTATTTTATTGCTGTCAGACGTTGTCAGTAAAGGTTATGCTTTCAAGTCTATTTAATCATTCAGTCGCCGTAATGTTTACAAGTTCGTGGGAATGAGACAATGTTCTGTCACATACCACATATCGCCCACTACTGTCACCGTGTACATTTCCGGCTTTGCTTCTTTGTTGCATGTGCAATTTTCTGCTGCCATGTCAATTTGCGGCTCGCCTGGGCTCAACCGCAAATATTCAGATTTTTATAAATATGAGACAATTTTTTTAGAGTCTAATGCATCTATGTCAATATATTTCTTGCGCAAATACTTTAATTGTAGTGGAATCATTGTGTTTCGTTGATAAAAAAAACATTTGTTGTTTTATGACAGAATCTGCGTTTGATGGGAAAAAAATTGCTTCCCGACACTTTTATATGCACTAAAGATGTTGCGTGCGTTAAGAAATAATTAAATTGCCTGCTCTGAAGCCCTATTTCCCTTTTAAAGATTTAAAATATTAACTATATTTAACTCTCCTGTTTTTAAATTTGGGTTACTTTGTTGTATAGTTAGAGAATACATAATAGATATTTTAAAACTATTTTTTAAATTCGATGAAATTTAAATTATTCTTATCGTAGTAACAAGTGTAAATTTATATCAGTATTGATAGTTCGTTATACTCTATTAAAAATAGCCTTTCTGCTTTTATGTGTGTGTGTTGAAATTAGGTTTATTATTTCCAGATTTCTTGCAGTGTATTAGCTCAATTTTCAATGCTAAAAAAATGCAATGTCTCAGTTTATATATATATATGTATATAATTTTGATTTTATTTCTACTATTTTTATGACTTTTTATATTTTTGCATGGATATCGATTAACTGTTAAAAATTACGAGCTTATGCCCAAATTTTATGTTGTGTAACGTTTTATAACAATAATGAACCAAATCAGCAAGGCAACCTAAAGAATATCGATCCGGTTTTGTTCTAATATGAAGTTCTTCAAGAGATTTTTTTTTTTTTTTTTGTATATTTGATACGATCCTTATTGTTTTATGTGACCACAAATAAGAACATTAATTTATTCTGAAGTCCTCTAAAATCAACTATTATTTTCCATGCAAATTTATATATTTCAGTTTCATGGCTGCTTGTCTATTGGAAGAATTATGAGATTCCAATAATCTTAAAATCTCCTCGAAATTAGTTATGTTGTTGTGTTGTTACTTATCTCGGAATTATCTAACTGGACTAAATAATCCTCATGAATCAGGAAGAAAATTAGCTATGAAGACTGAAATATATGTAAAGTAGAAGAAGAAATGGTTTCTAATAACATTTTTTGAACTTTTGTTTGGCAATGTTTTTATAAAAATTATTTCTTTACGTTTCCTTCAATTAGTTCAGCTTGAATCATTAATAAATGGAGCTTTGTTTAGAAAAAAGCACTTTTGTAATCAAAATATGGATTGATTTCTCAAGAGATGAGTTGCTTATCTGCTGCACACCCCCTAATGTATCAACGAAATTCATTTAGAATACAAGATTTACAGTTGGAATGTGTGTGATCAACATCTGGTTATTATCGAGTTAAAGTAGTTGAGGTGGCTTCCGCTGTGGGAGATGGTGTCCATTTTCTGTTTGAATCTTGTATATCATAAGTCCTATTTAAGCGATTCTCCTTAGATTCTTATATAACATTATTAATAAAATAATTCTGTTTTATAAATTAAATTTCTATTATCTATTAAATTTCAATTATTGTGAGTTATAGAAAAACTTTCGTATAGAATTCAACAATTTACCTGCGATGTCTGATTTCTGATTAACCTCCTTTATTCATTTGAGTTAAAATATCTGTAAGAATATCGTATAAGCTGATGATCCGAAGAAAAAGATTGCACTTTATTAATATTTTAAAGATTGTATCTTATTTACATTTAAAACTGAATAAAATAAATTGCTCTTGGAAATGTGCTGAAATAAGAGAAAATAAAGTTCAAATATCGTCAATATTATCTAAAATGTTGGATTTCTTTACATTAAATTTTGATTATTACTAATAATTTTGGAGCTTTTTATTCGAGTATTTTTGCCATTATGATATGAAAAACTGATTTCAAAGGTAGTCGTTGCCATATAATTTTTTTAATGTTAAGGTAAAAATTAAGTGGTTTACCAATCAAAAGAATGCTTTTTCTTTGAAATCTTTTCTTCTATAATTGGGAGATCTTATGAGAAATTTAGTATCGAAAAGTCATAATGTATGAATATTAAATGTAATTATTTTCACTTTTTTTGTATTCCACTAATCTATTTGAAATATTAAAAATATTCTATTATAATCACCCATTTCCTTTTTGGTGTGCACATACTACATTTTATTTAAACCATAAATGGCTTAACTGTTTTTCTCATTAACAGTTTATTAATCGCTGTACTGTTTCTCCATGACAAGCTGGTGTTTGTAATGCAAGAACTGCTTTAAATCAAATGAGTATGCCTAAATAAGTAGGGAGACGGAGTGAAACAATGTAATCCATATCTTCTGTGCTTCATTTTCTCATAGCATGCGTTTGAACATACATTGAAAAGTAAGCAAAAGCAATGATTCGCAGATTTTAATTCAGTTGTATGTAATTTGATAATACATATTCAAATGATACCAATTCACACTTTACTCCAATTTGCAATAACATTTGTTTGTAATGTGTCAAAATTCAGTTGAATTGAGAGTTCGTCAGTGCTAGGCTGCAATGCTTTTATTCTGTGAATCTTTAAACAACAATAGGTATTTTACTAAATTTTATTGATAAATTACAATGTATACCTAATATTTTTAACGATAATAATCGCTGTGAGGAAGCATTTTATTTGTCAGAAATATGGATAATTGACCCAACTTCTTAATTGTTCTGTTTCTAATATGTTGTTACATACAGATAACATAAACCATTTTTAAAATATTCAGTCCTATATATTTAACTAATAATCCATTGGGTATTTGTGCATCATATATAATGTTTGCAACTAATTATAGAATCAATGGATAATTTAATATTAGTTCATAAGTTTATAGAGCCAGAATTCGATCACATATGCAAAGCACTATGGATAAAGGGTTTATGATAAAACTATTGATTTCTATGTAAGGTTCATTACGAAAAGTGTTTTTCTATAGTTTGAAATAAAAATGAAACAGACGTTTTACAAATTAGTGATTGAAAATTTGACTATCACCAAAGAAACAAAAACTAAATCATAAAGAATTTGTTTACTATGGCCTATTAAAGGGTAATTATTCAACACAATTGACACTTCTGTTGGAATTGACAATTTTGTTATAAATCAAGGAGATCACTGAAGACAGTTTTTATTTCTGTTTTTTAATAAAGGATATTTTATAATGAAGCCATAACAAATCAATTTATCTGATGGGAAACAAAAAAAAAAGCAAATTTTTTATATATTTATTATAAATAGTTATGTTTTCACATTTTAATTTAATATTAAAGATAAAATTTTAAAAAAATTTGTCAAAATTTTAAATGAAGTTAATTTTTATGGAATTTATAAATAGATTACAAGAATTATTACAGAAAAGTTTGTATGAAAATGTATGATAAAAATTTAGAGAAATTTATCATAAATATAAGACCTTTTTGCTTATTCAGTGAAGGTAGCTAAACTCAAAATGTTGCTTTTTCGAAAGTTTAGGGAAGTAAACTAAGTTGAAATTAAAATGGAATTGAAAAAAAAAAAAAAAGATTATTTCCGAAAAAAAAAAGATTATCTTAAAATTAAGTAGTGAAGACAATATTCTTTTGGAAGTTGGCAAAGCTTTCGGAAGAACTTAATCCTCTTTTTAAATAATTACACTTCATTGAAGTCTAAATCTATTATCTTAAAGCCACGAAGCAGACATCTACATGAGTTGATTATCTTTTGAAAAATATACACCGATGGAAAAAAAATCCCAACACCAAGAAAAAATTATTGTACAGTAAAGAAATTTTAAGAATACATTTGTTTTGGTAACATATTTAATTGATTAAAGTTTCAAGATCACAGGTAGAGCCATTTCAAATGTGAAATGTTGGTACCTTAGTAACCGGTGTAACCGCCAGAATTTTGAATGCAAGCATGCAAACGTTCATGAATTGTGCCGTACAGGTGTCGGATATCAGTTTGTGGGATGGAGTTCCATGCCTCTTGCACTTGGGCGGTCAATGCAGGAACGGTTAATGCTGGTTGTGGATGACGCTGGAGTTGTCGTCCAATGATGTCCCATACGTGCTCGATTGGAGAAAGTTCTGGTGGTCTAGCAGGCCAAGGCAACATGTCGACACTCTGTAGAGCAGGTTGGGTTACAACAGTGGTATGAGGGCGAGCGTTATCCTGTTGGAAAACACCCCCTTGAATGCTGTTCATGAATGGCAGCACAACAGGTTGTATCACTAGACTGACGTACAAATTTTCAGTCAGGGTGCGTGGGATAACCAAGAGAGTACTCCTGCTGTCATATGAAATTGCTCCCCAAACCATAACTCCAGGAGTAGGCCCTGTGTGTCTAGGCCGCAGACAGGTCACTAGCAGGCGTTCACCTGACCTCCTTCTAACCAACAAACGGCTATCACTGCGACCAAGGCAGAACCGGTTTTCATCAGAAAACACAACAGATCTCCACTCCGTCCTCCATTGAGCTCTAGCTTGACACCACTCACGTCGCAAACGGCAGTGGTTTGGAGTCAGTGGAATGCACTGTACAGGGCGTCTGGCTCGGAGCTGTCCTTGAAGTAACCGATTTGTAACAGTTCGTTGTGTCACTGTGGTGCCAACTGCAGCTCGAATTTCAGCTGCAGACGCAGTACGATTAGCCACAGCCATACGCCGAATACGACGGTCTTCCCTCTCAGTAGTACCACGTGGCCGCCCGGAACCTGGTCTTCTTGTGGCTTCCCTTGACCACTGCCGCCAATACTCATGCACAGTGGATACATTCCTGCCAAGTCTTTCAGCAATATCGCGGAAAGAAAACCCACCTTCTCGTAGCCTTACAACACGACCTCGTTCAAACTCATTGAGTTGTTGATAATGGCTTCTTCGTCTTCTCAGAGGCATCCTTGACTAACATTAACCCACTACGTCAAATCTCAACTGTAAATAACGATCACGAACCTTACAGCACTTATTTAAAGCAAACCTCATTTGCATGTTTATAGTGTCGCTACTAGCGCCACACTTACGCGCGTAGCTCGAAATTTGAATCGACGTCATCTTTCAGATGTATAAACACGCCTACCAAATTTCGTTTATCTAGCACAGCTCCTTCCTAGTGTTGGGATTTTTTTTCCATCAGTGTATATTTATATGTCCGTGCATCTAAAAACTAGGATTACCACATTTCAAATAGTCATTTGCATGGCGCAGCTTAGCCAAATGTGATTTTTGGGTCAAAACAAAACAAACAAACAAAATTACAATTACAAATCAAATCGCATTTGAAATAATATTAGAAACAGTTCGGAAAAAATTCTTTATAAAGATAGACCATGTAGCTCGATGAAAGCCTCACATCTCATCTATCAAAAAATATGAGCATTTAGATTTTGCAAATGAAAATGCAGATAAGTTTTCACAATTTTAAGGATTTTTTTTCTCTGATTAGAGAAAACTTTGGCATAAAAGGGGCACAAGTTAGAATGAAAAAAATAAACATGGTTTTTGAGAAACAGAATCATGTATTTTCAAAAATCTGCTTCTCGAAAGCAGGTAAAAACGGTGTTGAAAAAGTAATGGTTTAGGGGTGCATGGTAGCCAGTGATACAGATTGTTTACCTTTAACGATTCAACATTAAATGATATGGGTATTTAAAAAATTCAGACAGATTTCCCAGTATTTGAACTTTTGGAGATGGCTTTTGATTTATGCAAGACAATGATTCTTAACTTATCCATTCATAATAGCTTTAGCTGCTATCTGTTGCCTACTTTTCCACGATCACTTGTCTCAAACTTATTAAGCATTTATAGGGGCTTATTGGAATTCAAGCTTTTCTAACATGATATAACTTTGAAAGATATGTTGAAAAAATGATTTATACTGAATATAATAACAAGTATTCTGACGAAATGTTACTCTACTCTGTATAAATCAGAATCTGAAAATATATCCAAACTAGTCAACCTAAGCCTAAATGATTGTTAAAAATCAATAGATAACTAACTACAGTTCAGACAGTTTAATTTACAGTCCATGGCATGATAATTGATTTTTGAAAACATTTTTTATGCATACGTAGTTTTATTCACAGAGAAAGAGATCTCCCTCCATGTGGTTTTATTATTGCCATTTATGCTTTTGAAAGTTTATTTGATTTTTTAATATATAGTTCATTTACAAAATTTTTATTAACGGCTAAGGGAGTTTTAAAGGAATATAATAAATAAAAATGATATTTATGTAATTTTTTCATTTATAGTATGGTATTGATTTTTTAAGGTATGGTATTTTATGATTGGTAATAATTTCATTTATAGTATGGTATAGATTTTTTTCTTTCAATTTTTTAATATTTCCTATGTGCTTGCATTCAGACTTTTCTGACTAGTATATACACATACATGATTATTTTATATTAAAATACATATATAGTATATTTAAATAAATATTTTATGCATTGAAATAGTTATTAAATAATTACGAATGACAGTGTATTGCCTTGATTCCAGAAGTTTTGTTGTAGAGTTCATTTTCGTCAGTAATATTTTCATTAGTGTCAATAAAATCAATTTATATCTTCATTTCTTTCTGTTGACGTAGCAAAGCACATGATCGATATGTTTATAATAGCCACGAAACAGAAAGAATATATTAATTTGTTTATATATGAATTAATTTTGGTAAGTTTTTTAAGGGAGTTTTGGTTGTATTTGCTTTTATGGCTTCGATATTATTTGTTAAAATTATTAAAGATTTTTTTCGATGCATATAAATTCGTATAAGTGAGAATCCTTGAGGGCAAAACATAATCAAGGAATATTATCTAAAAAAATATCGTTCCCTCCAAATGATAAAAAAATCATATCAAAAATTGAATATGCTAAATTTCTTGCAATCAGGGGACGCAGAAGATTGAGGAGATTGCGTAACTTAATTGATTGCTCGATTTTATCAAATAAATCCTATGAATATGTCTAAAGGAAATGTTATATCGTTTAGGGAAAACGAATCTGATTTAGTGAATTCAGTTACTCTCTAAATGCTGTCCATTTCTGTAGAGAATCGATCTTGTACAATGAAATATTTTAGGCATGTACATGATTGGTTAAATATGTTAGTAAATTATTTTGAGCGACATTTTATTTAAATACTATGTAACCATTCCTTTATTTATTTCTCATGTACTTGATTTGTCATTTCATATTATTCTCTGGAACGATGTAATGTTTAAATTATCTTTATTTTCCTACCTTTTTGTTACGTATTTGTGGATTCTTGCTAATAAATTTATTGTAACACTTGGTATCTCCAATCCACATGAATCTGTATGCATTTTCAATTGATTGGTTTAATGAATTAATAGCGCAATATGGCCAAACATGGCTCTTGCACAGTTAAATTACACAAACCATTAATGAATTAATATATTTAGATTGATTTAATATATTAATTTATTTTATTTAATTAATAAAAATTGATGCATTGATACATTGCCATTAATCAAATGATCTGGTGTGAAAGATTTCATAATTCCGCATATCAATATAAGTAAGTTAACGATGCGAGACTGATTCAGCCTAACTGCTAGGTTTTGTATTTTATATTTTAAATAAAGTCTAATAGATGAAAAAAAGTAAAGAACCACTAATGAAAACACTGTGTTGCATATTTATTGATATGTCATCTGTTAAACATTGACTATTCAGAAAATTATTTCCATTTTAATTTTTAAACATTTGACCAATCATCGTTTTCCCATACTATAATGGGTAATATACATTTTTTTCTGTTAGTCTGATTAATAGGAATAAATATCTTGCATGAACCAAAATTTTAACGTCTACCAAAATGCATAAAGGAATTCACAGGATCTTCTTTCTTTTCTGCCGTTCTTGTCTCATGAATGCGAGGTTGCTCAATACTTTTTGGAATAACGGATCTTCGAATTTGTGAAGCCAACCAAGCATGAGGATATACAATTGATTTTGGACCTTGGAAAGGTGCCGCCCAGTAGCGTTTAGTGTCTGGATTCTTTAGAAGTTTCTGTTTGATCTTCAGGTTGTTATTGGAAAAACCATCGTCAGGAGACTCAAGTAAATATAATCCATCATCGTCACTGAGCTTGTTTGTGTCTGCCACTGAAGGAAGTTCGGAATTCGGTTGAATTTTATCGAGCATTCCTAAAAAATCGTTAGAATTTACATCTCCAGAAAGACGTGCTTGTAAATTCTTAAGAAAAATCATGTCATTCTTATCTATACCGTTACGATTTTCTAATTGAAAAAGAGTTGTCGAATCAGATAACGGGAATTCTGTTTCTTGTATTCCATCGAATATAATTCCTGGGTTTTCTTCTGATGATAAAATATTTTTGAAATTTCCAAAGATATCAGAATTATCCGAATTGCTTCTTTTATTATTTAAACCGAGATATTTATTTTCTGAATCCGATGGCTGCTGTTTTGAGTTTGGACTTTCGCCATTATATTCTTCTGAAAATGAAATTTCATTTCCATTTTCTGGTACCCAGACTAACATATCTGACCCAGCTTCATCTGAACCATCTCTTTTCCCAAAATGAAGAGCATTGTGACTCTCCCATGGGTCGGATTTTTTTCCAAAATGTAGAGTATTGTGACTCTCCCATATGTCAGATTTTTTTCCGAAATGTAGAGTGCTATGATTATCCCACGGATCTGATTTTTTACCAAAATGCATTGTATTATGCAACTCCCATGGATCAGACTTTTTTCCAAAATGCATTGTATTATGCAACTCCCATGGATCAGACTTTTTTCCAAAATGTAAAGTATTGTGATTTTCCCATGGATCTGATTTTTTTCCAAAATGCATTGTATTATGTGAATCCCAGGGGTCAGATCTTTTTCCGAAGTGCATTGTATTATGAGATTCCCAGAGATTGGATCGTTTTCCGAAATGCATCGTATTATGAGAATTCCAGGGATCAAATTTCTTTCCAAAATGCAGCGTATTATGCGATTCCCAAGGGTTTGACTTTTTCCCGAAATGTAACGTATTATGTGATTCCCAAGGATCGGACTTCTTTCCAAAATGCAAAGTATTGTGAGACTCCCAAGGATCAGCTTTCTTTCCAAAATGCATTGTATTATGTAAATCCCACGGATCAGTTCTTTTGCCAAAATGCAACGTATTATGCGATTCCCATGGATTAGCTTTTTTACCAAAATGCAAAGTGTTATGAGATTCCCAAGGATCAGCTCGCTTGCCGAAATGCAGTGTGTTATGTGATTCCCATGGATCAGACTTTTTACCAAAATGCATAGTGTTATGCAATTCCATCGGATCAAATCTCTTTCCAAAATGCATAGTGTTATGCAATTCCATCGGATCAAATCTCTTTCCAAAATGCATAGTGTTATGCGAACTCCAAGGATCAAATTTTTTGTTGTTATTCATTCTGCTTAGAGCATTCCAAAATCGCTCATATTTGCTACCTGCTTGTAGAACATCTTGTTTATTTATAGCATTATCTAAATTTCTCATTTCATCGAGCTGAAATTCATCTGGAATTCCTGCAATTCGCAAAATGATGTCAGTTGATGGCTCCTCTTCCGAATTTTCATTTTCATGACTTAGAGGCGAAAGTTGTCCACCGTTTTGTTTATTTTCGCTCATTTCCATTGGCATTTGTTCAACAGATCTTTTCGCAACATGAAGTTCTTTTCCATCTTTGTCTTTCGTTCCATTAACTGCAAGACTGCTGTTTGTTTCTTTGTTTTCCGTTGTTTTAACACTAACCATTTTATCTGTTATAGGAACTGACTTTTCCAATTTCTTCAGATCTTGAGGATTTAGGACTTTAAATATTCTAGCTGGCATTTCCTTAGAATTCATTCCTTTCAATGATCTTTTTTGCATATTATTTGTTGATCTTTTTTCCAGAATTTTTCCAGTTTCTCCTGTTATGGAAGCTGAGTTACGTTCAGGAGATTTCAGTGATGCGTCTTTATTTTTTGCAGCAAGGGCACCAATCTCGCTTCCAAACGACTTATAAATATCTTCATTAATCTTATCGTCTAACATTCCATTAAAATCATTCATGTTGTATTCATTGTTATTTAAAGTTTCATCTGTTTTCTCTTTTTCTTTAGAAATTTTATAGGAACTAACAGCGTCTTGAGAATCCTTCAGTTCCGATCTTTTTCCAAAATGCATTGTATTATGGGTATCCCAATAATTAGCTTTCTTTCCAAAATGCATAGTATTATGATTATTCCATGGATCAAACTTTTTATCAAAATCAGGACTCATCCACCACATAGACTTCTTTCCAAAATGTAGAGTATTATGATTATCCCATGGATCATTCCTTTTCTTCAACTGTTTTGCATGAGTTCCAGGTTTACTTTTAGAATGTTTATTTTTTTCACCATCGTGTGTTCCGGAATCAGTGTCACTGAATGCGTTAGAATGGACTGATCTCTTCTTGATATGTTTTGTATCAGAACTTTTGCTCTGATCATTTCCAGAATTCTCGGTGTTTTTTTCTGAATTTATAATGTTTTGTTTATCATCAGATTTTTTACCAAAGTGTAAAGTATTGTGATTTTCCCATGAATCTTCAGACCTTTTTCCAAAACTCATCATGCTATGCCAAGGATCATCATCTCGTTTACCAAAATGCATAGTGTCATGGTCAGCAAACGGATTTTCCCCTCTTTTACCAAAGCTCATCATACTATGAAATGGATCATCTTCCCTTTTACCAAAATGCATAGTGCTGTGATCATTAAATGGGCTTTCTCCTCTTTTTCCAAAGCTCATCATACTATGCCAAGGATCATCAGGTCGTTTACCAAAATGCATAGTGTTGTGGTCGTCAAACGGGCTCTCGCCTCTTTTTCCAAAATGCATCGTATTGTGATCACCAAAAAGGTTTTCTCCTCTTTTTCCGAAACTCATCATACTATGCCAAGGATCATCGTCTCTTTTACCAAAATGCAT
>JAPMOQ010061158.1:1030666-1040892 GCA_026543055.1 Argiope trifasciata
CTCATCATACTATGCCAAGGATCATCGTCTCTTTTACCAAAATGCATGGTACTGTGATCTCCGAAAGGACTTCCTCTTTTCCCAAAGCTCATCATACTATGCCAAGGATCATCGTTCTTTTTTCCAAAATGCATTGTATTATGATCACCAAAAGGGTTTTCTCCTCTTTTTCCAAAGCTCATCATACTATGCCAAGGATCATCATCCCTTTTTCCAAAATGCATTGTATTGTGATCAGCAAAAGGATTTTCTCCTCGTTTCCCAAAGCTCTTCATACTGTGCCAAGGATCGTCATCTCTTTTCCCAAAATGCATTGTATTATGATCACCGAAAGGATTCTCTCCTCTTTTGCCAAAACTCATCATACTACGCCAAGGGTCATCAGGTCGTTTACCGAAATGCATAGTATTATGTTCATCAAAAGAGTATTCACCTCTTTTTCCAAAACTCATCATACTGTGCCATGGATCATCTTCTCTCTTACCAAAATGCATTGTGTTGTGATCATCAAAAGGATTTTCTCCTCGTTTTCCGAAGCTCATCATGCTATGCCAAGGATCATCATCTCTTTTTCCAAAATGCATTGTATTGTGATCACCGAAAGGATCTTCTCCTCTTTTTCCAAAACTCATCATACTATGCCAAGGATCATCAGGTCGTTTACCAAAATGCATGGTGTTGTGATCTCCCCAAGGATTTTCGGATTTCTTATCGATTTCTTGAATATTATTCCAAGTTTCTAAGTCATCTGCATTATTATTAGCTTTTTCTTCGCCGTTAGTGTTTTCAGGACTTGAATCGTCTTCAGATCTCTTTCCAAAGTGCATGACATTATGGTCAGACCAAGGATATGGTGATCTTTTATCCAATTCCGCGCTCTCCTCATTTAATTCTGATGTTGTTATAGGTGATTCTGAGGAGTCGGAAATATTTATTTCTTTATCCATGACGTGTAGTGCTTCATCGTTATCTACAGATCTTTTTCCAAAATGCATAACCGAATGATCATCCCAGCTCCTGTATCGTGTTGTTCGTCTGTCTAAGGGCTTTAGTAAGTTAAGAAAAAAATTAGACCTTGCGTAGTTGAGAGATTTTGGAGAATGGTTCTGCAAAAGATTTCTCATTATTTGATCATTATATTGGAAAACAGATCGAAGCGCCCTGTTTCCTTCTCGATTAAAAATGTTTGTATTGTCCAAATTAGTATTCCTTCTACTTCTGAGTATAGGAGATTTTATAAATGAGGGCTCTGTACTTGTGTTTGTTGTCGAATTGTTCTTCGAATTCTCGAGGACATCGCTATGAGTTGTGGATACTGAAAGAGAAAAAGAATGAAAGAATACGTTAGAATAGTCGAATTTATGCAATTATTAGTAATTCGGATTCTAATTAATTGTCACCTATAAAAACGAAATAAGAATAAAAGATGATACTCAATAAAATCAAATCAAATACTATCTATTTTAATGAGGATTGAAACATTCATTATTGGTGAAAAAGTTGCATTCTGTAAATCGATGAAACTTTCTCTTTCACGCTTATAAAACCAATTATATGCAACTATTAGTAAATCTGATTCTAATTAGTTGTCATCTGTACTAGAGTGATGAGAATAAAAGATTATACTCAACAAAATCGAATCAAATACTCTGTATTTTAATGAGGATTGAAGCATTCATGAATGAGTTATGTTTGGTGGATAGATAGACTTTTCTCTTTTGGGCTTATAAAACCTTTTGGAAGTTCAACAATTTATTGCAACAAAAGAAATAAAGCTTTTGAATCATCCAGAAAAAAGTGAGTTCTTTTCATGAAATATCAGAATTAATATTTTAGTTTAGTCTCGAGTAAAAAAAATACAGATGTCAATTAAAACCTTTAAGTCTTTTTTAGATGATAATACTACTTGGAAATTTAATTTAATTTTGCTTCATGCATATTACCAAAAGATACCTTAAGTACTTTAATTTGCTGATGCGATTTTTGTCTTTCAAATTACGGAGTGTCTCACAAGTTACAAGCAGCATATAAAATTTATAGATTCTGATAAAACACGTCAAAACGAGTATTTTGATGTGTAACGTGTGGGTACCCCGAATTATTCAGACTATTACAAATTCATTAAAATACTCATTTTGATGTGTTCTATCCAAATCTGTAAATCTTAAATGGTGTATGCCTTATGGTGCACCCTGTACTAGCTATTTATATTTGAAACATTCCTCAACATTAAAGGTTCTATAATTAAATGTAGGAAATTGTCATATTATTGTAAGACGATAGGTGAAATATCTAAAAGAATATGGATATAATAAAAGTGATAATATGTTACTAACTACCAAGTTACTGAATTCCAGTTTAAGGCATAAAAATATACCTACTGCACATAGTTTGTTGTAAAAAATTGAGCTAAGAATAATTCATTTCTAGACATATCAAAAAACAATGCAAAAATAAATCTAATATATCAGATAGGTATTTTTGGCAATAATTTTGCAAAAAAAAAAATTAAAAAAAAAAAAAAAAAAAAAAAAATTTTTTCAAAGGTGATTATTTTTGAATTGAGTTTTTATCATATATATATATAGTCGAAGACGTAACAAAACATAACATATATAATCTATTAAAAATCGTCAAGTAGTTTAATGCCATTTTTGAAAGGAAATTTGTTTTATATTAAATACTAAAATATAATGTTTCTAATAATTAATACTCATAGTGCTAACCGTTATAAATGTTACGATAAATTGAAAAGACAGAATAAATTAAAGACCATTATTCAGTATGTATTAAAGAATGCATGAATTCTTCAATCTCTAACACAATTACGTTTCATTTGGCGAAGTTAAGGAAACAGAAGATCTTAATTTAAGATAAACAACTTAATCAAAATTTAATCAGCTGTTATTGAAAGATCGTTTAAGAACGCCTTTGTTATTCAAGTCTCTTGAGATCTTCCAAGAGAAACAATATTTATTGTCGGAAATAACTGTTGTGGATTTCGGGAGTTTCTTCAGATAATTATCTCATGGGAAATATTAAATTTTGTGTAATGGTGGTAATTATAATGGAGTGTTTTGTGATGAGAGTAGATATTTAATGTTTTTCTATGAGTTTTTCTACGATACCATGTAAATCGTAGCTGTTTCAGGATGTAATTCAGCCTTTATATGAAATTTCTGATTTCTTGAAAATGTGTGTAATATTTTTGAAAATTCCTTTACCATTTTAGTTTATTTATTCTTGTGCCTGAAATAGTTTTTGAATATTCTTCATTAATTAACCAGATTTAAAACTTCAATTCCGATTTCGGAATTTTATTTTTCTCTCTGAAAGTCTTCCCATCATCTGGGCTTTTTGGGTTCGAATCCTGGTTAGGGCATGGTTATCCTTTAACATGTGTTCTATCTGTGGTGTGAGTTCCCTTGTGAAAAGGAGTTGTCCAAACGAGTGTGTGAGTGTCTTCTTCTTCAGAGTCGGACTAAGGCAGGGGCCCCGGGTACCCACATAAGAGGGCGCCCAAATCGAAAAATACCATAGACAAGTTCATGGTCCTTTATTACTGGAGTAGTGAAGCAGCAGAGGGCCCTAAAAGAAGTATTTTGCCTCTGGCTGTGTTCTTCATATGATCTAAAATCCAAACTTCCGCCCTCGGGTGCTCAGCCCTCAGAAGCTACTACACAGTCGGCTTAAATAGCTGACGGTTCGACAGCGAGTGCATAAGATGTCATAAGAAACAACAACAACTTTTTGTCTTAAATAGTTATTGTTTGGAACTTTCGTATAATTTAGTGAGAAACTATCATAAGAAATTTAATTTCGTTTAATATCTGTCAGATTTCTAGGTTTCAGATGTTTGCACTTTATTTTGATTAGCATTACCAATGTATTTAAATTTGTAAAAATATTCTGTGTGAAAGTATAAGCTATTACAACTACCTTATTATGTAGTTTTGGCTTTCCCTTATACAGGCAAATTACCGAATTGTGTTATCTAGGACCGTAAGTTGCATGGAGCCCGTATTTAAATGAATGTAAGAAACATCTTCCTAGTTGTCAATTATATAAGTTGGTAAAAAATATAAATTCTATGAATTTTAAAAAATCAGAGTAATATTAATTCCATATCAACATTATATGATCAAGTCTGTATATATTTATTTACGTTGTATTTCAAATCATACTTTTGTAGGTCTTACTGGTTATTTTCCTGAATAGCAATTTTTTTTTGCATATTTTACTTTTGAAACAAGGCATTTTATTTGTGCTATAAAAGATTATAATATCTCAAATAATCCGTCCAAAGTGGCGGTAGAACAGGTCAAAAAGCAAATATAAGCTAGACAGAAGGAAATTCTGCAAGATGTTCCAAAAAAGTAGTACAAAGGTTTATTTAGAAAAATATTGCGCTAAGACGTATATTTTGGATTATAAAATTTCGTTTTGATGATGATATTGTGTCCACGTTTCCAATAAAAGGGGATGCAGTAGCTTCAGAGGGTAAAGATCCCTGACAACCCGAGTGCAGAAGTCTGACTTCTAACTTGTATGAAGATGACATTCACATATTCGCTTGCGCAACCCCTTTTACAGGGGACTGGGGGCTCTTTCACGCACCTTACAGATAGCACATTTTGAAGAACAACTATGCCTGAACTAGGACAACTAGTACTTGAAGCCGGGACGCCCAGATCACTAGGCAAAACGCTACCCCTAGGGCTAGATGCCGAGAAAGTTTCATTCAATTCAATCATATAAAAATACTTTGAATTTTTCAAAAAATGGGAAAAAGTTGAACAATTAAATTTTTATGTAGTTTATATATGTAAAAATGAGGTGCATATTACAAATTTAGAGGGAAACATTTATTTTAGAAATGAATATTTATTCAATGAAGAAAAACTGCAATAAGAAAATAATTTCTATTATCACGTCATTTAATCATCAATAATCACGTATGTTGCTCTAATTTCCTAATCAAGTATGTTGCTCACTTTAAATGATTGCTAGTTGCGACTTCACCTAACCAAAAAAGAAGATAGCACCTTGAGTAGTTGAAAGTTAAATATAACTGTGTGACTGCTATTGTTTTCTTAGAAAAGGGCATATTTCAATCACTAAGAAAGTTTTGAAATTCTGATCATTTATGCTATATTTAACTGTAATGCAGCTACATGGATATGAATTTTTTAGAAGCGTGCAAGTATTTTAGGTGTAGAAATTGTTCATTTTAAGCAAGTTTTATAAACATTTCACTTATTGTATTTTCTGAACAATTTTTGAAATTTAGGAAGGGTTTATAAAATGTATTATTATTTTCTAATCACAGTTTATAATAAACAATTGTATCATGTGCATTATCTCTGAATGTGCAACAAAAAACTCATTCAAGAAACAGCATATGAAAAGCAGTTATTAATCAAGAAATTTTCTTTCAATATTTATGTTAACTTTATATAAAGTAAAGCAAAATTTTTTGTGAGTATAGACGATTTTAGAGTTTATATAGAAACATTTTACTAACTTTAAACTTATATCCAATGGTTGAGCATAAAACAATTATTTTTAAGCTTTTTAAATAATTTTCCATATAAACCTAATTTTATATACACAATTTTCCACTTTATTTAAAGAAACTTTGTAATAAAAAGTATACATTTATAAGTAGACAATTTTTCTACCTTTTTTGAAACACTCTGTACACATAAGCTGCTCTAATGTAAACGTGAGTCGCTACAATAACATGTCAACATTTGTTTCTATAATTATGTGCATGCCATGTAGTACTCACCCTGCTCTTGATTGTGCGGGGAGGGAACATCCGAATCGCAGCATGCAAGCAGCACGAAACAGGAGAAATAGACTGCTCGCAAGGCGAGAGCTTGTTTCGCCATCTTCAAATCACCAACCTAATATAAAGACAGACGATTTTTATTAGGTCAGATGGAAATAGGAATAATTGAATATACCTGAATATAAGTTTTAATTTTTTAGGTATTTATCAAATTTTAAGGTATTATACCAAATTTTCTAAAATTTTTTGACTGGAAAAATTATAATATTATAGATTACAAATTATAAAATTTTTTATGTTTAAGAAAGAGAAGTTTCAGAAATATAATATTAAAAGGAATATGTGTGGGAGAGAATTAGATGTCTGAAAATAATGTAGAGAAATATTACGGTTTTGTATTATTTGGAATATAAGTTGGCTGATAGATCTGTCAGCAATTTATCCTATTTTTTCAGCAGTGCAAACTAGGCCCAAGAGTGGGACTTGTCTACTTCATGCATCACATTCGCTTGCACTACCCGTTTTTGTAAAGAGGATGCATATTCACACACCTCGCAAATAGAACACAGAAGAAAAATCTTGCTTGAACCTCTGACACTCAGATCATGGGAAAGACGCACTACCCCAATGCCAGAAAACTGGTAATATGCGTATATTTTGCATAGCATACTTTGTTTCATTAAAGAACAAATCAATTGGAAAAGAAAAAAAAAGAGAAGAAATAAATCAATATCTGATGTCCATAAAATCATTACTTTTAACATTTATATGCGACAATATTTTACTATAATTTATCCTTCTATGTTGCACACGACATATGGTCATAAAATCACATAATTAGTGCCTCTATAATGTGCACTATATTTGTATACAGACATAATTAGTGTATTTATATTGTGCACTACATTTGTATACGGACATATGATCATAAAATCATATAATTTGTACATCTACATAATTTGTACAATACACTGTAATCATATACCGACATATGGCCATAAAATCATATAATTTGTGCATCTATGTTATGCACTATATTCGTATACTGACATATAGTCATAAAATCATATAATTAGTGCATTCATATTGTGCACTACATTTGTATACGGACATATGATCAGATACTTAACATTATTCTTTGGTAACATTAAGATTAGTATACATTAATTGTTATTCAGAATAAAATTATGGTCTTAATTTATTTCTATAAAATATGAAAAAAAAAAAGAAATGTAAAAGAAAATTATCAAGGCTCAAAATCTAAAGATATGTATGGGAATATTTTTTAGAAAAATGTAATTTATATGGTAAAATGTTTTAGAATAAAATTTTTTGAGGGAAGAAATATTCTAAATACTACACTTTTTATTTTTATTTTTTATTTATTATGGCTATATCTGTGGCTTTTAAATATTATTGATTGATTATTTTTTTAGAATTTATCTATAAACACGCGCTTTTTAGAAAGAAGGATAATATACAAACTATTATATACTTTAAAAGTATATTTTGACATTTTTGTGAAAAAAAAAACACATATTTTTTATTTCTTGCTGAAATATAATTTTCTACTTTAATCTATTTAGTATTTTTAATTGATTTATATTCTGTAAAGATGGGATAATATAAGCAGCATTGCTCAGGCTGAAAGCATTTTTTATATTTCTGTTCAATGAAAATTTATATAATTAATTGTAGTGTAGAAGTATTTGAATATAATAACTGCAAGTTAGAAGTTTTATTATTTGAAGGTTTATTTATTTTCTAACATATTTTCTACTATTTTTTCACAACTAAAGATATGCTTTCTAGTTTATTGTTTTTAGTTTTTAACTCTATAGATGGCGCTGAGATCGTTGAATGTATGTCGTGGCAGTTTGATCAAGCTTTGTAAGCGTACTCAGCGGGAAAGTTAAAATTTGTTATGGTCTGCATTTATAGGTTTATTTTCTTCATAAAAGTTCTTGGAGTTTTCACTTCCAACTGGTATGTTCTTTTCTTTTATACTTTATTCATGTTTTATTATTAAATGTTTTGGTAGTTTAGATACAGTGTTAAGATTTGCTGTGGTCTTGCGTAGATTTAAAATTTGTGAAACAAGGTTTTGCTTATTATTGTGCAATTTGCTGTCTTTGCTTTTATGATATTAATTCTTATGATCAAAACCTCAATTTCTTGGAATTTTCAAGTGACGAGGGGTCAATATTTTCGTCGAAAGTTATATACTTCATTTTTGCATCTAAACAATATTTATTTCTAATTGGTAATAAAATTTTTATTGCTATTATTTTGCTTAATTTGTAGTACATCGCAAAATTCTAATGGGCTGCCTGCTATATTTATATTTCTGTGCTATAACGTAGATGAGCAAAGGAGGTTAAATTGTAAAAAAAGAGATTCTAGCTTAGTTTCCATAACAAGACATTAAAATATCTTTTCTATAATGTTTTCCTCATATATGTCGATTAGATATTTTACGAATATTATTCAACAAAATTCTTTATTAAAGGATTTCCAGACTGCAAACAGATCTTGATATTTAAGATTATTCACTTTTAAGTTTATTCATTTAACGTTATGACATTTTTTATGCATACGTACTAAATTTTAAATTTCTTAGAAAAACATTTTGAAACTGAACATATTTTTTAAAAAATTGGAAAACTATATAAATTTTAAAGTATCAAAATATTTAGGGCAACTTAATTTTAAATTATTTTCTAGTTTTTTTCTTATTACCCAATGTAAATTTATTTGGAACAAAACTACGTATGGTTTTGTACTTCCAGCTACATGGTAATTTTTTAAGAATACTATGCACACTTTCTGAATGTTCATAGGAATTTTATTTTTTCCTGAACTAAAATTGACTTTTAACTATCTAAAAAAACTCAAAGCATAAAATACATACCCCATTTTATTATAACACCTGATAGAAATCTTTATTATCAATTTCATTTAATTTTTTCATAAGTTATGGTAGATGGAACATTTCAAAGACATTTAAATCCAATCACAACATCATTTTGAGAGAAGTCATAACTTTTTTTTCATCCTAATCCTTCAAATATTTATTTTATTGAACAATATTTTAAAACTATATTTTAGTAAAATATAAATTTATATTTTGATAATGAAACGATAAAAATAAAATTGCACATTTTCGTCCATTTTTCTTAATTTAAAGCTTGTATTTTTAAGATAAAAATTCAGTTTCTTTCTTTTCTGTCTTTAATAATTTTTTTACTGTCTTTTAATTTGGCAAAATAATATATATTATGGCTCAAGTTTTCATGCTTAAATACTTTGAAAAATAAGTTATCTTTATGAAATTCACTTTAAACATATTTGAGACGTTTCGACATATTTGCGAAGTTTTGTTTAAAATTAAATGAATGATAGCTAACATTTTAATTGATAATTATTTTACTTAAACGATTCTAATTTATTCGCTTTAAAATAAAATGCAATTATTTTTATATTAATATTAATAATCCATCATTTTGATAACTTTATTTCATTTTAAATCTTATCAGCCTTAGTACATTTTATAAAATATGCCTCCGTTATTAGATTAAATTAAAGGTAAGAATAAAAATCTTTTTAACAAAGAGCGATGTAACAATATATCTTTTTAAATAGTTAACTTGTGTAATAAATAACCAACATAAATTAACCTGTCAAGCCACTCTACGAAAAGCTAATTGAGTGGTAAAACTGACGACCTGTATTGTTTTGACATGTTTAGTTAAAAAGATAACGTCAGTTTTTATTTAGGCTTAACATTTAGAAACTCAAGTGCTTGAAAGAAAATGTTTTAAATAGCGCTATCAAAATAATATAAATTTCAATAAGAACATGGAATTATTTTACAATAATGAAATATATATAAACATTTTTCTTATCCGAGTTCGACCCTCAAGAATGCATAGTTTTATAATTTCATCATCCATTTAATTTAAAATGGATGATAAAAGAAATTAATTTAAAATGACCGAAGAAAAATTAAAATGAAATATTGTGGTACCAAAGTAAATAATTTTAGTTTCCTTATAAGAGTGAAGTAATGTAGGAAAAGCTTAAAACTGTAAAGTAAGTTAACAGAAATTTTAAAAAGTTTAATTTAAAATAGACAAATAAACTACAGCAATCATGCCATTGAGAAAAGAATTATTTGAATTTTAACAAGGTGTGAAGTTTATTTTTGTAATGCAACATTTCAGGAAGTAGCTTTGGAAAACAAAATTTCGCTTTATTTTAAATTAAAATTTTAACTAATTTCATGTAGATCTTCGTTGTGGATATTTCGACCTTACAAAGTTTGTGTGCTAAATTTCGTAGTTTCGAGTCTTAAAGTCTGCCTGATGGAGAGCAAAACGCATGTTCACACACACACACACACACACACACACACACACACACACACACACAC